>JAOTQR010050540.1:0-49270 GCA_025774065.1 Solanum ossicruentum
CCCACATTCAAAGCATGCATTAGAACCTTTCAAACATGGGCCTCCATGGCTCCTTCCACATTTAGGGCACACATCAATAGGAAATACCACAAACACCTTGAAGCCTAGGGAAGTCATTGGTAAACCCCCTATTAATAGCATGAGAAGACCCCTGGCCTTGATTAAATCTAGCACCCTTTTGGAATTTACCCTCAAATCGGGCTCTCTTGGCCTCATGCGCCCTTCTCTTCCTCAATTTCTCTTCCTCCATTTGTTCGCATAGGTCATCAACCGAGACAGTCCATGTCACTAATTAGCATGGCAGATCGACATTCTTCACTCACTAAGTCGGAGACCCCTATCATGGACTTGTTCATCCTAGATCTAGGATCGGCCACCAAATGAGGAGTATACTTTGAAAGTTGATTAAATTTGAGGGCATACTCCCTCACACTCATAGCACCTTATTTTAAGTTCATGAACTCTACCAACTTACCTTCCCTAAGCTCAAGAGGGAAAAATCGATAAAGGAAAGCCAATTTGAACTCCTCCCAAAGCACCACATTACCAATTCCCTTCTCACTCTTCCATTGATCATACCATATTTGGGCTACCCCTTTGAGTTGGTACGCCGCCAACTCCGTCTTTTCATTTGGCCCAACATCCATGATAGTCAAGATCTTGTAGACCTCATCAATGAACTCTTGTGGATCTTTATCCACCTTTGACCCTTAGAACACCAGAAGATCCTCATGAAGGCCCTTACCCTAGCTCACGGGATAGTAGCATGAGGGGCATGGGCCCCTTGGTTGACTTGGTTGGCCACAACTTGGGCAAGCATAGTGAGAGCATCCCGAAACTCACCATTAGTAGGTTGCTCCTTGAGAGTTTGGGCCCTTCTTCCTCTATTGTTTGGCATGATCTAGCATAACAAAGAACAATCGTTATGGGAAAAAACTTACCACAACTCTATATCACAACTTAGAACATGAAGAAAGGAAACATTTCCTAAAACGTCTCATAGCCTCCTACATATGGTCATGGCGCGCTTCACAACCATGAATAGGACTCTAGTCGACATGGTATGTTGGACTTCAAGGATCTATCAACCTAGTGCTCTGATACCAAGTTTGTCATGACCTAAGTCTAGGGCCTAGACATGACACAACGAATGAGGAACCCGAAGGAACCCCAAATAAGCCTCTTAACTTATCATTACATATCATTGATCGCAGAAACATATAAAAGATATAAAGAATAAGAATAGGGGAAAAGAGGCTAAGGGGAAAGCTTGCATAACATCATAATAAGAGACAAAGAGTCAAAGCTCATATCGTAGATACAAAACATGCCCAATAAACACCTCTACTACTTAGATAAGAGTCGAGGCCGAGACAAAGCAACCGGGTTCACCCTCATAATCAAAGTAGAACATAAAGAAGAGTCTCAATATATAATAAGAGCAATATAGACTAAGGTCCTCAAAGTGGAGGACTCACCAACTAGCTTGAGTTATACCGAACTAGCCACATGGAGGAGGATAACAATCAACTTGGGCTCTAATTCCTACATGGTGATATCATGTAGGCAAGAGTATGCATCAGTATGTTTGAATATACTAAGTATGTAGGATGCAATGCAACAAGACATATACATTGTCATCAAAATGCATAATAGTAGGCAATAGGCATAATATAACAACATGGCATGTATGATCAATGCATAAGTAAAATATGTTCAAGTAACTCATGCTCATATAGGATATCATATGTGTAGAAGAGATCAAACGAGATTTCCAAAGTACAAACCCCTTGGTTGGTTGATGATGGTCTCACCCCATCACCCTAGTGGTATGGTACAAACACCTCACATGGTTGATGATAATTTCACCTTATCACCCTGGTGGTGAAGTACAAACTCCTCACATGGTTGATGAGTACAAACGCCCACTTAGGTTATCAAGATACAAACCCCCCGACAAGGTTATCTGGGCTCTTAGTCCCTGCGGATTGGGCATGGTCTAATATAATACTTTATATAGATTATATCATATACATAAGCTCTTTTCATTATCATAACGTCAATCATATCATATCTCATGCTTTGGACCTTCAATTCCTCAAGAAACCTCATCCGGACATCTTACCAAATACTTAGAGGGTGTGTAATACTAGTATAAGAACATGAAATATAGAGATGAAATTATGTAAGAAAATCCAACGTAAAACCATCAATCAACACCTTGCAACACCCTCAAACAATATATATCAAAACCCCTCAACAAATCTTAAAATAGATCTAAAATTTACAGCTCAAAACATAGCAACACAGTCACAACTTTACATAGCTTTAACATAGTGTGCAGTGAATTTCATAAGACTCAAGACCCATTTGTAAATCAACTTTAAATCATGCAATTTGAGTAAAGGAGGCTCGGGTATCATAGGTGAAAGGAACCTATGAAAGAAACCCACATACCTTAGCTTTGAGGAAGTTCTTGATGAAAATTGAAAATAGAGGCTTGAAGATTGAAGGAAATCTTTAGTTCCGAATGAGGGTTTTGAGACTTGAATTTAGGAGTGAAAAATATGGCTAAGTGTTGGAGTGAGTATTAAGGAATGTTTAGGATGGTATGAGGGCGAAATATGACTAAGTATAGTAAAAACATGTTTGGGGACTCTTAGGCCAAAGACCCAGAAGTCTTTGACCGAGATAGAAAAACTGGGCAAAAAAAAAATTATAGGAGCGCTCCCTTGGCGTGTTGCGCCACGGGCACGGATCGTCTTTGGATCACATTGTTGCAATTTTCAAAGTTTGCTACGGTTGCTCTTAAATCGAGGTTAGACACTTTTTCCCATAATTTTGACCCCCTGAACAAGAATATGAGGTTGAATTTTTTTGATATCACACACAGATTCTGAGATATATGGAATTTAAAATTCCAGACATTCTGAAGCTCATTTTTGGCACTTTTTATGGTCGGTGCAAAGAGTCCCCAAACAAGCCTCATAGCATCAATTAACATATCATCGGTTCGAAAACATATACGAAATAGTAAACACATAGTTCTAAGGGACGAAAAAGTAGAACTGACGCTATGTGGATGTCATCGGGATGGGGATTAATATAGATTCACATAATATGTAGCACATAATGACTAAGGGATGAGTAAGTATAATTATAAGATAGGATGGGAGCCAAGACATATCCTGGGCTCATCCTCAAAGTAAAGATAGCATAAGAAAAAAACATAAGATGGATAGATGGTGGCTTGTCCTTGGAAGATCGGACTCATTATAACAAGTATCTCAATGCGATCTAGCTGTCGAACGGTGGATAAAGGTAATCTCTGGTCCCTACATGGTTAGATCATGTAGGTAAAAGTATGTGTTAGTATATTTGAATGTACTAAGTATACGGGCATGCAACGCATATGAGCTCATTAAACCTACATTCAATGTAGGTGACAAGGACACATAGACAGAAAGAATCATATAACAAGAACGAGAGTATATCAATATGCCATGAAATGTATGATGCAGAATGAGAAAATGCTTCATATATACCGAGGATAAGACCGTAACTGACATAAAACCATGTGATCGATAACTTGGAACTCCATCGTCTTCCTCACAAGGGATAAAGTGGTAACCTACTTGCCAAAGGTAGATCCATTGACATTCATCATCATTATCTACAAAGGAGAATAAACATAAACCTATGTTAGGCACATAGTTCAAGAGAAAATAGTATGGACCTTTGGGGATAGCCCACCCTACCTCTAGTGTCATCGGTGCTAGGTCATTATTCCACAAGAATACATATACATATATATTCTTGTAAAAGAGGCATAAGACTTTCAAATCATTTACATGCATACTTTGGCTTAAAGACTAAATCGCATTTCATAATCATGCATACTTAGGCTTAGAAGCCAAACATACTTCATATTCATGCATACTTGGGCTGAAAAGCCAAATCATCCTTCATGATAGCTCCATTAAGTACATAGATATGGGAAATGAGTATGTACCATTGGGGATAGCACACCCTGCCTCCAATCCCAATTCTATGCTCCTTCATACATAAGAATTTGGTGTAAAACACCCATCATTTGCTCAAAGAGCCATATGCCAAGAGATTTATGTGATTACATTCTTGTCATACCCATACTTTCATTGAAATCATGATCATCATCATAATAGGGACTTAGCCCACATCATAAACTTCATAAAAATAATAATCATGTATGCATATGCCATGATGAGATGAGAATAGCATGAGCAATAGAGATTCAATCTTCAAAATAATATATTATGAAATTCAAGTAAATTCATAAGTAAAATCCACATTTAAATCATACTATAGATTACCCATGCTTAAATCAACCTTAAAAAGGGACATGCACATGCATATCTTCATAACTTCAATGCAATTCATCATGTTAGGGCTTAAATTACTTTAAAATCTACATTAAAACATAGCTCATATATCAAGTGAATTTAATAAACAATAATCTTCAAAACCATAATTAAAGTAAGCTTAGTTTCATGAAAATCAATTGAAAAGAGTTTGGGTCTTCATGGTTGAAAGGGATCATGAATCAAACCCACATACCTTAGCTAACCAAGAAGAAATAGCAAGAAATTTGATGAAGATGAAGATCATTTCCTTAAGCTTGAAGAAAATCCTTCAAAATGTTCACCTTAAGGAGTTCTTAAGAGAGAGATTAAATATAATTCTAAGTGCAAGAATGAATTTGAATGAGAGGAGAAGTGTTTAGGTCATTTGAATGTCTTAGGATAACATATGAAGTCACAAAAGTCCCTTAGGGATATCGATAATTACAAAGAAATCATTAATGAAACGGAATAAGAATTGTTGCCACGGATTCTGTGAGAAGATCTCACAGTTGGTACAAGGTCAACGGACTGTTAACCCTCCCATGAAGCCTCAGTTAACCAAATCACCGAAAGCACAATGGGGATGAGCTTTAAAAAAATGGGCATAACTTCTTGATCCAAACTCGAAATTAGATGACACTAGATGCTTTGGAAAAACTAATTCAATGAGCTTCAATTTGGTAGGTCGTAGGCCACCCAATTCTTTTTGTGCTAAGAAATATGACTATTTAAAGTTGACCCTTCTATTGGTTCTTGTGAAAAACTTAGTTAATCGAATTTCATACTTAGAAAATTGCACGCCAACACCCATATGAAGGATTTCATGGACCCGTGAAAGGTCACACGAACCATGTGGCCTCCCGTGAAGCTTCACTTACAAAATATTCTCAACCAAGTAATAATGGTGATCCCACACTTAGAAAATTTTAACACCAACGCCTATACAGTTAGCCTCACGAACTGTGAATGGGTATATGGTCCGTGAGAGGTTTATATGTGACAAGTCTTAGCCAAAAATATGGATTTTCAAGGCCAAGGCCCTCCACACAGTCCATCGCACTACCAATGAAGCCTTACACGGACCGTGTGGAGTTTATGTGATATGTGCCTTAGTCTTAAACTCCACATTAATACCAACACTATATATACAAGGCCAACAGCCACGTCAAGGCCCCTCCACACGACCTGTGGTGAGTCACACGACCCATGGAGGTGCTCGTAAAGCATTACCTTGGTCAAAAACTTTCTAGAACCAAACTCCAAGCTCCATTAAAGTCATACAAAGTTTTGGTCCTTATATCACTCCCCTTTGGGAACATTCTTCCTGAAATGTGCTAGAACAAGGTTTGAAAGGCTTGATGTAGAACATGAAACATCCAAACATGAGATACAATGCATATTTTATCACTTGAAAATCATAAAGTCGTTAAAACTCATATCAAAACATCTTTAAATCATTCAAAACATGTTTAAATCATTTTCGTGCACATGTATGCATGTCATGTCATGTAACTAAAGAGTGAAAGAATTAGGACTATATAGAATAAGAAGAACCTAATATCGTAGGCTTGAGTCAATTGAAAAATATGGGGATATCGTTTCATCATTTCCAACTCCGCCTCCCACGTAGCACCCTCCATATGTTAATTTCTTAAAGCACTTTACTCGAAGCCATATCCTTGTTATGGGGCCACTTCACGCTCCTATCCAAGGACTTAGTTGGGACTTCCTCATAAGATAAGTTGTCCCCCAACCTCAACACCTTCCAAAGACACAATTGAATTAGGATCACCAATCAATTTCCTCAATATAAACACATGGAAATCGGGTGAATAGAACTAAAGTACGGAGGCAATTCCAATCTATAGGCTACATTTCCATTCTGCTCAATAATCTCATAAGGACCTATATACTCGAAACTTAATTTGCCCTTTTTACCAAAATACATTACACCCTTCATAGGAGAAATCTTTACGTACACCCTATTACCAACAAGAAAGTCAAGATCCCTCTTTCTAACATCTGAATAAGACTTTTGATGACTTTGAGCCATCTTCAACCTTTCCCTAATCAATTTCACTCTTTTCACAGTCTCCAACATTAAATCCAGGCCTATAAAAGTCATTTTATCTAACTCAAACCACCCCACCAGAGATTTATACCTTCTATCATATAAAATCTCAAATGGTGCTATACCAATGCTAGCATGAAAGCTATTGTTGTAAGACTCAATAAGTGGTAGATGATCACTCCAATTTCCTTTGAACACTAAGACACAATTCCCCAACATGTACTCCAAGATTTGAATTATTCTTTCAGCTTATCGAACGAATTGAGGATGAAAAATGGTACTTAACTTCACCTTAGTGTCAAGCCCCTTTTTGAGATGATTTCCAAAAGTGAGAAGTAAATTGGGTACCATAATCCAATATAATAAATGTAGGCACACCATCCAGTGTAACCAATCCTAAATATATAACTTGGCATTGTCCTCGACATTGAAAGTAGTCTCAACCGATAATAAGTGAGTCGATTTGGTCATTCTTCTAAAATTACCCACATGAAGTCTAATTGCTTTTGGTACGGGGAAACCCAATCACAAAGTCCACATTCTCATTCTCTCAATTCAAGTAGGGATTTCAATGTTTTGGGCCCAACAATCAGACCATTGATGTCACACCTTCCTTCGTTGACACTTAGAGTATTCAGATACAAACTTGTCTATGTATTTCTTCGTACTATGCTACAAATACACTTCCCTCAAGTCCCGATACATTTTAGTAGATCCGAATGTATGGAATAATGAGAGTTATGGGCTTTACTCATATCATCTCTCTAGGACCATCAACATCCGGAATGCACAATTGATCTTGGTACTAAGTTATACCATCTCCCCCCTTGGGAGGAAACCTCTATCTTATTTTTGGCAACCCACCTCTTCAACACAACCAATGACGAGTCTAAGTCTTGCTTTTCCTTGACATCGACAACCACAGAAGATTCATCCTCATTCTAAATATGAACGAAACCGTCATTAGATTCACTCAACCCAATTTCCCCAATCTTGTCAAACAATGCATATTCTTCACCAACTCCCTTTTGACCTCCTCTATAAGATCAGCTACAACATCTTCCTTGCGTAGATTGCATTATGGGTCAAAGTAACTCTCCCTATTCGGTAGGGAGGGATGGGGATATAAAATCTTAACCTACCTCTTCAACACAACCAATAACGAGTCTAAGTCTTGCTTTTCCTTGACATCGATAACCACAGAAGATTTATCCTCATTCTAAATATGAACGAAACCGTCATTAGATTCACTCAACCTAATTTCCCCAATCTTGTCAAACAATGCATATTCTTTACCAACTCCCATTTGATCTCCTCTATAAGATCAGCTACAATATCTTCCTTGCCTAGATTGCATTATGGGTCAAAGTAACTCTCCCTATTCGGTAGGGAGGGATGGGGATATAAAATCTTAAGACACACTCTATGGAAAGATATGAATCATGAAAAAGTAAAATATTTCCTAAAACACCTGTAGCCTCCTACACATAGATGTGACGCGCTTCGCACCCATAAATAGTATTCTACTCAACATGGTATGTTGGACTCCGAGTATCATTTATAAACTTAGTACTCTAATACCGAGCTTGTCACGACCCGGACCTAGGGTCTAAGAGTGACATGGCCAATGGGAACCCGAGAGTCTCCAAACAAGCCTCATAGTAGCCATTCACATAGTATCGGTTCATATGCATATAGGAAATAGTAAACACTTAGTTCTAAGGGACAGAAAAGTAGGATTCACGCTATGAGGATGTCATAGGGATAGGATTCACATAATACGTAGCACATAATGACTAAAGAGTAGGTAACTATGACTCACTCTGTGGGGGCAAAGCGAGACTTAGGATCTTTCACGTCATAACATGAATCCACTATCATAATACTCATAATCAATCCATAATAATCATATCTAATAGATAACCATAATCATAAGCTCCAAATACAATACATAGCATATATCTATAGAAGAGTTTACAAGATGTCCAACAATGCCTCTAATCATAAGATAGGACGAGGGTAAAAGCATATACCAGGATAACCCTCAAAGTAAATATAACATAAGCAAAAGCACCATAAGGAGGATTGATGATGGCTTGGTCTTGGAAGATAGGATTCGCCACAACAAACATTTCAAATCCAATCTAGCTGTTGAATGGTGGATGAAGGTAGTCTTTGGTCCCTACATGGTTAAATCATGTAGGCAAAAGTATGTATAAGTATGTTTGAATGTACTAAGTATATATGCATGCAATGCATATGAGCTCATTAAACCTACATTCAATGTTAGATGACAAGGGCACATATATAGAAAATCACATAACAAGAAGGAGAGTATATCAGTATGTCATGAAACATATGATGCATGAATGCAAAAGTACTTCATATATAACGGGGATGAGATCATAGCCGACATAAGACCAAGTGAGCTCTAACTTAGAACTCCATCGTCTTTCCCACAATGGATAAAGAGGTGACCTACTTGACAAAGGTAGATCCATTAACATTCATCATCAGTATCCACAAAGGGGCATAAACATAAAACTATATTAGGCACATAGTTCAAGAGAAAGGAGCATGGACCCTTAGGGATAGCCCACCCTGCTTCTACTCTTATCGGTACTAGGTTGTCATCCCGTGATAATACATATACATATACATGCTTTTAAAAGCGCAAAAGACTTTCAAATTGTTTACATACATACTTAGGCTTAAAGGCCAAATCGCATTTTGTAATCATGTATACTTAGGCTTAAAAGCCAAACATACTTCATATTCATGCATACTTGGGCTAAAAAGCGAAATCATACTTCATGATAGCTCCATTAAGTACATAGATATGGGAAATGAGTATGTACCCTTGGGGATAGCCCACCCTTCCTCCAACCCCAATTCTATGCTCCTTCATACATAAACATGTGATATAAAACACCTATCATTTGCTCAAAGAGCCAAATGCCTAGACATTTATGTGATCACATTTTTGTCATACCTATACTTTCATTAAAATCATAATCATCATAATTGTGAGTTAACCCACATCATAAACTTCATAAAAACCACACTCATGTATGCATATAATATGAATGAGATGAGAATTGCTTGGGCAATAGAGATTCAATCTTCAATCAACAATACATTATGAAATTTAAGTAAATCCATAAGTAAATCAACATTTATATCATAATATAAATTACCCATGCTTAAATCAAGCTTAAAAGGGGACATGCACATTCATATTTTCAATAATTTCAATGAAATTCATCATATTAGGGCTTAAATCACTTTAAAAATCAACATTAAAACATAGCCCATGCATCAATAAAATATAATAAACAATAATCTTCCAAACCCATAATTAAAGTAAACTTAATTTCATGAAAATCAATTGAAAATAGCTTGGGTCTTCATGGTTGAAAGGGACCATGAATCAAACCCAAATACCTTAGCTAACCAAGAAGAAATAGAAAGAAATTTGATGAAGAAGAAGACCCTTTCCTTAGGCTTCAAGGCAATTCTTCAATGTTCATCTTAAGGAGAAGAGTTTAGGTAATTTGAATGTCATAGGATAACATAAGAAGTCACAAAAGTCCCTTAGGAGTAGCCATAATTACAAAAAAAAATCATTAATAAAATGAAATAAAAATTATTTCCAGGGGTCCTATCAGAAGTTCTCACGGTCTGTATAAGGTCACAGGGACAGTGAACTTTCACTTAGCCAAATCACAAGAAACACAACGCGGATGAGCTTTACGAAAATGAGCATAAATTCTTGATCCAAACCCGAAATTAGGTGAAACCAGATACGTTAGAAAGCAAATTCAAAGAGCTTCAATTTGGTAGGTTGTAGGACACCCAATTCTTTTTGTGCTAAGAGATATGACTATTTAAAGTTGACTCTTCTATCGGTTCTTGTGAAAAGCTTAGCCAATGGAATTCTATACTTAGAAAATTGCATGCCAACACCCATACAGAGTGCTTCTTGGCCCGTGAGAGGTCACACAGACCATGTGGCCTCCCATGAACCTTCACTTTGAAAAAAATTTCTCCATCAAGAAAGTTCTGAGATGGTGATGTTATACTTAAAAAATTTCCACACCACCACCTATACGAACAGCCTCATGGACTGTGAAGGGATATATGATCCATGAGAGATTCATGTGTGATAATACTTAGCCAAAAATGTGGATTTTTCAAGGCCAAGGCCCTCCGCACGATCAACCACATGACTAGTAAAGCCTTACATGGACCGTGTGGGGTTTATGTGATGTGTGCCTTGGTCTTAAACTCCACATTAATGACAACACTCTATACAGAAGGACAAGGGTCACCTCAAGGTCCCTCCACATGATAGTGGTGAGTCACACGGCCTGTGGAGGTGCCCGTAAGACGTCACCTTAGTCAAAAACTTTTCTGAATCAAATTTCAAGCTCTATTAAGGTCATACAAAGTCCAGGTCCTTACACTATTGGATACATCATGTTGGTTTCCTTAGGATACTTTCAAATATTATGCTCTGATACCAAGTTTGTCACGACTGGAACCTAGGACCTAGCCGTGACACGGCGAATGTGACACTCGAAGGCACCCAATCAAAGCCTCTTGTTCATATAATAAGAATATATAAGGTAAAGTAAGAAATTCATAAGAGAGTAAACAAGCTGAATACAGCAATACAAGAGTTATATTTTCCATTAGGGGAATTACAATAACATAATGTCCAAAAATATTCCTCTACATCTTAGATATTGACAGGTCTAGAAGATGCTACTAGCTCACCCTCAAGATAGAATAACAAATGAAATCATAAGGTCTCACGAATAATCTTTAAAGCACAATCCAACTCTAGCCACAAAATGGAGAAATAGTCTCGTCTCCCGCCCCTACATGGTCAGATTATGTAGGCAAATAATATGTATTAGTACGTGAAATATACTAAGTATGTAGGTATGTCATTCATCAAAGGACATCATAATATAATACCAATATGCATAATTATAATTTAATGCAATACAAGAAGGACAAAATATGAATGAGCAATGCATGTTTAAAACCATAAACAGAGGCATCATAAGAACTCTCATAGCCTAGCATACATATATGGGAATGCATAATCATGCATATACATAGTCATCATCATAGTTTAGAAATCATACTTTATCAAAATCATACTTTCATAGCTTGTAAAATAGGTATCATAATCTCATGAAAATACCTCATGTCGTAGGAAAAGTCTATGTATGAAACTTTGCATATAGTTTGGGTATACTCTCCATCTTATCATCATTTCATAAATATTTAGGATTTTAAGTCACCCTCATCATCATATAATCATCACCATCAAATCATACTTTCATACTTAAGAATTATATTCATAAAAATCATAACATTGTCATGGAAAATTAGGTCTGTGTGTGGGTTCATGAGCAGTTGAGCTAAAATCATGCAATTAGATGAAAATTATATGAAAATCATGCAATTAAAGTCAATTTAGATCATTAGTAAAGGAACCCACGTGAATTCAACAAGTCCTAGAAATCACTTGCTTTCACTTAGAAGTCATAAAACTCATTTAATTTTTTATAATTCATGCATATTTAAGTATAATAATCATAATCCAATCATTTGGAATGTTATTATAAAACCTCCTAGAAATCCATGCTTAAACTTTGAGAAAAAAGAGATTTGAGTTGGGGATCATGGATTAATCTAGTCCATGAATGAAGTCCTACATATCTCAAATGAGATCCTTAAGAAATTGAGATGAATAAAACTTGAAATCCTTAGTAAAAATTTGAAGCCCTAGCATCAATAGATTCCTTGCTTAGAGAGAGAAAATTTCAAAATTTGGGAGAGCATTTTGAGAGTGTATGAGTTATAATGGTTTAGGAGTAGTTTTTATAGGATTTGAGTAAGTTAGGTTAGTTAGGAGGGTCAAAATGACATAATTTAAGAGTTAAACGGATCAAAAATGACCAAAAAACCCTTCACTTAAAAACTGCCAACCCCATCTACAAGACAGTATTTACGAGTCCTACTTGGCCTTTGTTCCAAATTTTTTCTACTAGAAATTACACCCCTCAAACCGTGAGCCAACAGTACGGTCTGTAGTTCCATTTACGAACCATAGACCCCTTCATAGAAACCTTCCAGACTTAGAAATATTTTCATCCTTCATGGTCCCATTCGAAATATTTTCATCCTTCATGGTCCCATTCACAATCCTATTAATGGTCCATGTTCATAAGTACGACTTGTAGTGTCCCTCGTAGAATGACTTTCAATGACCCAAACCACGAGGCCTGTCTAGGACATGTGGTTCCATCCATGAGACATAGATTGGCTCGTAATGCTAGCTCAATTCTGAAATTTTCTATAATTTTTTCATTTTTCAGGCCTTTCAACATGTAGGATGTTACAAAAAATGGTATAAAATATTTTTCCATAAGGTTCAATGTGTTCTTTCAAGTCCTTGGGCGAAATCTTGCCTATAAAGCAAGAGTTATAGAACATCTAATAAATTAATACATAATGTGGCAGTGTCATCAAGTCTTGCTCATGGAGCTTAACTTGTTATTGAAAGTTCTTGGACTAACAAGTCTTACCTCTAGGGTAATAATTATAGAGTATCCCATAAATCAAAATACAATGTGATATTGTCAAGTCTTGCCCTTGTGGGGATTAACTTGGTGGTTGGAAGTCATTGGGCTATGAGGCAAGAGTTACGGAGCATATGATAATCAAGACAAAATATAATTATGTCAAGTCTTAATCATAAGACGTAACTTGTGAAGTTCTTGATCTAAGTCTTCCTTCTAAGGTAAGAATTATAGAGCATGTCATATGTATAAGATACAAAAAGATAGTGTCAACTCTTTTTCATGGGTGTAACTTGTTCTTTGAATTTTTTTGGGCTAGATATTGCCTCTAAAGCAAGAGTTATAGAGTCTCTCATAAAATTTCAAACCATATATACATATATATAATAAATTATCCTGAACCTTGACACTTGAATCTAGGAATCAATTCATTTTGAAAAAGTACAAAATGTATAAATTAGATAGATAACGATAAGAAAGAAAAGGAAAAAAGAAAGAGAGAAAAAAATAGAAGGAAAAGAAAAAAACATAAGAAAAAAGAACAAAAAATGAGAAAGTGAGAAAAGAAAAAAATACAACATTTTTAGTTGCATTTGGTTATAAAAATACAAGTCTCCTTTTATTTTGTTAGGTTTGAAGGACAATTTGTTCAAAAAATTTTCATTAAATGAATGAAGATCATTCTTGTAAGATTTTCTTTATGGGAGACAAAATATCCAGACTAATCTTTATGAGAGCCATTTATGAACTTAACCCCAAGTACTAAGGGTAGAAACTAGGCCTAGCTGGCCCACTTACCCATATAGTGTGGTTTTTACTAGTTTAATGCATGTGTTAATCGGTGACTTAGGACTTGGGTTTGGGAGAGGAAATGATATCCATCCTAGTCTCCTTACCTAGTTTGATGATAAATGAGCAAGCTAGAAAATATGGAAAGCTTGGAACTCCACAATATATGATTGGTTTGGACCTTTCCTATGCAACTTATGTGGAAGGCGAAGAAGGCCTCCTTCCAAGGGGACTTGAGAACCTAAAAAGTGGACTAAGATAAGTTATTCAGCTAGAAAATGCGTTAAAAGAGCAATAATGTAGTATCTGAGAACAAGAAAGCAAATAGATGAAGTAAAAAAAAAGATATGAAAGAGGTAGGATAGTTATTGTATAGGGTCTACCCAATTCTAGATGTAGAGATGCATGATGGATCGAAATGAAGTCACAACGGACTTATTATTCCCTACCTAACTACATGGTAGTGGTCTAGGGAGTAATTGCCAAATACGGACGAATTCAAAGTAGTAACTTCAGCAAGAGTAGCCAGATAGTGTATTGCGTTTGTATTGTTCATAATGTAATCCCTTTTTAGTTATGTTAAAGCTACTATTTCTAGGTTACAAAGATAGTGCATCAATAAATAAAGAAGCTTCATCCCAAAAATATTATGACCAATGGCCCGTGTCCTTATGAAAATACTGCTAGCTAAGCCAATTTATATTCCTTTGTTGTAGACGGTATATATATTAAACGAGCATATATGGCGTATTCATTCTTTTGCCTTTTACACCATATCAACTGGACACAAGTTATTTCCTAGTTTTTGAAACGATGAGTTTTCACTTTTTTCAGATGATGATCATTGTGTAACTTTAAAGATTAGTAGAGGTTGATCTTCCCTAACATAAGGTTGAGACCAGTTCATTCAACCAAACCACATTTTTTTGTTGGTGCCACATGTCCACTACTTATCTCATCATGTGCTCAAATATAATCAAATTTGCAGTGGCCTCATCTCTACAAAATAGATACAATAATGTTTCATATAGGAGCTAGATTTATTACAATGAATATACAAGTTGAAAGTGTGATTCATTGATCATAGTGAATATACAAGTTAAAAGTGTTTTTCCTCTTTAATTGTAAATATGGATGACTTAATTTTTAGGCTCTTCTTTGCTTGTCCTCCCAGGTACTATTTCAAACTACGTCATGCGTGACAAAGGTCACTCTAAATAGACCAAAACAATTGAATTGCTTGACTTTCGAAATGGTACGTTGAGCATCTACTGATTTTTTCCATTTCTCTATTTTTATTTTAAATTTATTCGGAGAGGAAGAACAAGAAGAAATTATAATGCATGAAAAAGAATAGTTTTATTTGGTCTATGTTTCTTGTATTGTTTAAATAATTTCCTAATATAAAATAATTACTGTTTACAAAACATATGGATAATGATGATTTAAAATTTTGATATTGTAAAGGTAACTGTAATTTACTGTCCTCAATTACTCTTATATACTGTCATTTATTCAATATGTTACAACCGACAACGTCTCTGTATATTTACCCTTGCCTTTTTCTCAAAATATTTGATTTATATTTTACTTTCTTGAGTTCATTATCAAATCAATTTGCTCTCTGTTGCTAGAACATAGAATTTCTCAATAAAACTAGACACCTTCTGGAGGAAAAAAAAATTACTGCTATTTTACATTTATGTTACATAAATGATTATGTTTCTGCGTAAGTTTTGTTTATATTGCAATATTTACTTAGTACTATTGATAGTATAGTTGTTAAAGAAGAAAGTGAATAAGAGTTTAATATGGTACAAACATATAAAATCAATATCTTGTCTTAAACAAAAAAAAACATATGCATGTTGTTTGATATGTTATTTAGTCCCCCCAATTTTGTTATTATTATTTTTTCTTTCAATTTTGTAGATTGATCAGTTGTTACAAACTTTCCAAGAGTATGAACAAGATCCACAAATTAAGGCTGCAATAGTTAAGGTAAAGAATAAGCAAATGCGGTGATTTCTACTCTTTCTCTTATCGTTTTATAAAAAAATTATTCTTTTTTAACAAGGACATCTAGTATAGTATTCTGTCATGCCTCAAAATCAGTCAATCGTGGCATACGTCTATTCCATCAAGTGAATCGATGTTTTCTTGATCTTTATTCTAGAAGCCTCTACAAATGATATAGGTGTCAAAAGATATTTACAGAAATTTGGAATAATAATATGACTTATTTTATTTTGAAAATAAAAGTATTTAGATAAGATGGATGTCGAGAGGTAAATCGAGTTAATGCTCAGTTAAGGAAAAAAAAAGAGAACGAACTTTGTAGAAAGAAAACTTTTAGTGAAAGAACCAAGGGTTGTACTAGTATAACCTGCTGCTAGCACGACACACTAACTACTTAAGAACAAACATGAAACACATTAATCAAGCAAGTTCCCCACCCTACATTTAAAAATAAGGAAATGATATAAAAAATTAATCAATAAAACAAATGTGAGTATCAAGAGAAGGTAAAATTGAAGCACTTATAGAATATTATCGAATAATCTTTTGATATAACAACCATCCCCTAATTATACTTCTTTTATGCCAAATCTAGCTTTGAACCAATCCGCTCTTTGTTGCTCTATTATTTGTTCTAGTGTAGTTTTTCTGTGTTTGTGATCCCTGATCTAGTTGAATTTTGTTTTATGCTTTATTGATAACTAAAATGTTCTACACACATATACTCACTTAAATTTTTTTTGTAAACTATCTTAACTCTAATAAATATGGTATTATTATTAAATTTGTAATGTAATTAAATAAAAGCATGTTTACAGTCAAATCATGTCTGTATGGATTCAGAGTTCCTACTTTCGGATACTAAGTCTCAATATTAATTGTTATTTAACATTCCAATATAGGGAAAAGGAAAAGCATTTTGTGCTGGAGGAGACGTAGTCCAAGTGATACAATTCATGTTACAAGGTAATAATCCAAATTCTCATGTTTGGGGTGCTCAGTTACATGATCATCACTTATATTCAAATTTTAGTCATTAAGTATGTTATTATTTAATCTGAATCTTTATCATTCAAATTTTATTTATTAAATAATTTTTTATGTTACAATAACTTAATGGTTTGAATAGAGGAGAAAAACAGAATGGCCAGGTGATAATATTCTCTTTCACTTTCCTCTAGAAAAAACCATTTCTTTTCTAGAAATTTGATGAAAACTTAAAAGCCTAATTACACCTATGATTCGTGGACATATGCCCATTGGACCACCTTTTATGCATGTCATTTAGCCATAGCCAAATCTACATATCAACACCACAACTACAAAGCCTACTTAACTATATATGCATCAACCCTACAATTTTGTCTTGATTCAATTTTTCAGGTCACGATGGCATACTATAACCTGCTAGTAGGTAAATCTGGCCCATAGCCTGGAATTATAGACAATAGCTATCACCTGAAAGAAAATAAGAAGTAAGAAGCTAACAATAATGATAATACGAAATTATTGCCAAGACCTGGCATCACTCAGTAATTGAGCCTCTAATTAAAATAGGAGTACAAGACTTTTACAAATATAATATCAGTTCATACTATGTTTGTATACATCATAAAGATTAGCCTAGCCAAAATAGATGAAAATTGGTGTAACACTCCATGAAATTTTCGAAATACCCCTAGAATGGAATCATGCACATAACACGTCTTACCAAGCTCCAATGGAAAATCCGAGACCGAATTTACGATTAGCACAAAAAATTGAGTGGGAGAATGGTCTCGTTTGAATTTTAGAGCGACCGGATCAAAAAATATTTTTTCTATCCAAAATGAAAAATAGTGGGTATCGCGCCCAAGGCGCGACACGCTTGGGACGCGGACATGCCTTGTATTTTTTTTTTTTTTTTTACAAAAATCAGTTTTCTTTGAGGGGTATTCCGGTCAATTCCAACACCTCCTAAGTTCAATAAACGAAAATATAAGGGATCCTTTACATCAAGCCATGTCTAAAAAAATTCTACTAACTAAGTTTTCGAATGAGTAGATAGAAGGGTCAACTTCAAATGACCATATCTCCTAAAATATAATGATTTAGGTGACCCATAATATATCAAATGGAAGATATTTGAATTGTCTTTCCAATGCATCCAATTTCGCCTTAATCAGAGTTCAGAATAGAAAGTTATGACCATTTTAGTGAAGGAATGCTGAACTGCCCGAAGGTAGAGCGCGTCGCGGACCCTTACTGGATAAGCAATGACATTTTTATTCTTTTTATTTTGAGATTACTTTTATCCTAAAACCTTTGGGGGTCTATTTAAGGTCCCAAAATGCATAAATCATCAGTTTTCATAATAAAAAAATCTCTCCTTTCACTCCTAAACATAAACACTCAAGAATCATCAAGAAGGTCATCACGTTAGGATTAACTTTCAAGATTCATCCTCAAGGTGAATTATTCTTCATAAATTTTAATCTACCCAACTCAAATTTCTTTGTCTATTCATCAATCTCTAATAGAATTTTATATCATAACCTAGGGTTTCAGGAAGACGAATTCAAGAATTCAAGAAAAGATTTCTTGATTCTTCTTTTTCAGGAATGTAGGATTCTTCATCAAGAACTCCAAATATTCTAAGTCAAGAATTCAAAAATCAAGGAGAATCCCTTTAAATAATGCCTTTCCAAGTTCTTCCTTTCTAAAGGAACTACCGAGATTGAGGATTTTTTCCAAAAAAGCTAGTATCCATTAAATTTCGATTGTAATATCAACTTTCCAGGTATGTAAAGCTAAATTAAAAGCATGTGATTGTTCTCCCATGTATCTCATAGATGGTCTTAGATGAGAGTTGAAAGTTCTTGAGTCTACATCCATGATTATTGATTATTTTATTGAGAAATTATACTTACTACTTGTATTTTCACATGTTGATGATCATCATAAAACTTATTTTCTTGAATTGAATTTTTTTACATGCGCCATTGCATAAACCCTGCTTATTATTTCATAAAGATTGCACGAATGACAGTAGGTGATACGCCCAAATTTACACTCCAAAAGGAATAGTAAAGCAGCCGTTGATCAAATATAGAATCCAACCAGAGTTCAGATCGATCCCACAGGGAATGCGTGAGAATATATCTATTAGCACCATTTTCAGATGTAATATCTATTCCCGAAACAAAAGTGCATAAAGTAAATATGGGGAGTTTTGTTTTTTCAAACTAACTTACTAAAGAAAGCAATAAATGAGTGCAAGAACGACTAGATTTCAATCAATTTATGTGAGGCTAGAATTGTGTTCCCTATGACATCTAATGTGATAGTCGAATCTGGTGGTAGGCGCGTTAATGATTACGTATATAAGATCTAACAAGTTGTGTAACATCTAATTCACCTCTTAGTCCTCTTAGATGCATATCATTCATCACCTTCGATCTCAGAACCTATACGTACTAACCCTTGTTGTTAATCCTAGAATACTCTCACCTTTCGGTCTTACGTACTTAGACTAGGTCAAAAATCTCGAATTCCCATCGTAGAACTCTTTTTCTAATCAAAGCATCCCTTTCGGGGATGTAATGAATAAAGGCTTACCCTAATGTGTCAACTCATCAAGGAAAAAATTATAATGAAGATTACTATGATATATACGCTAACCAATCCCGAGATTTTTCCCATATTCACCAATCTTATTGATTTGTCACGGTTCCCACAACCCTAGTTGTGGGTTTAGCCTAACATATTCAAGGAATAAAACTTGAAATGATACATTGAATTCATAAATAAATGACTTACTATTGAAGAATCGATGAATCCACAAGTTACAAGCTTGAACTCGATAAGCAAAATCCCAAAATCTTGTGTAATCTCTAAGAAAATAATATCTTTCAATGTTTTTCTAGCTCTAGCCGTTCAAGACTAACTAAAAACGAAAAAACGAAATAAAATAACTATTTATATATGAAGAAAACCTAATACTAATCAAAGCAGGAAAAATTCGTCGGCATGGACACGGGCTACCACACGGCCCGTGTGACGGTGGATGGGCTACCACACGGCCCGTGTGATGTTGGACGGACCGTCAAACAGTCCATGCGGCTGCCCTTGGTTTCAATTTCCCAGCTACCTCTTCATGCCGCGTTAGATGACCCATGTGGAAGTTGATGGTCCGACTAATGGGCCGTCTGACTTGCCTTCAACTTTTCCTTTGCTCGAGCTCTTCACACATCACTGTCACGGATCGTGGTTGGTCACACGGTCCGTGAGATGCTCCGTATGAACACCCTTAGCTCATTTTACTTATTTTTTGATGGTATCACCTTCACATCACTTAGATGGGACTTGGGACGGTCCATCATACTCCCAACGGCCCATGAGGCATGCCGCCTCGTGCCACTTGGCCAAAATCTTTCAACTTTCGATAGACTCCCACTTCAAGTCACTTTGATGAGCTGCACCACAACCCGTCACACCTCCCACGGTCCATGACACATGCTGCGGGACATGCCTTGGTCAAATGGTTTTGCGCGTTTGCCCATTAGCTGTTGCCATCAGCCAAATGTGAGGCGACAATGGGCCTCACAGTCTATGTGGAGGTACACGAGTCGTGTAGGCCCCCGTGTGCCCACACTTGTTCCATTTTTGCTCCTTTTTGCACTCTTTTTCATCTTTTTTTCTTTCGTATTCTCATTTCTTCCATGCTTTAGTCTTTTTCCTGCAAAACAACAAAAACAAACATCAAAATAATAAGTTTGCTTGAGAATGCGCAAAAATTCTTTGTTTCAAGCATTACACAAGTTGTATTTCTACGACTCATCAACACCCACAACTTAGAATGATTGTTTGTCCTTAAGTAAATAAACACAAGTGTTCACTCAGATTATGGATCGCCCCACAGTTTTTCAACGCATATGCCCCACTAATAAGTTCAAGAATATACTCACACCCCAAATAGACCCACAAAGATTAAGAAAAACATTATGCATGCATGGTCAGTCCACATATGATCAGGTTAAAGAGAGCCCAGTTAAGTTAGCAATCAATTAATGCCAAAGCTAGTACCCTCACCACAAAGAAGTCTCACACTCAACCTAAGCATGTAGAATAGAGACTGGAATGTAGTCACTCACTCTCAAAAATGACTTCCAGTGGACACACACGCCTCGATCATGAACTTGCCCTTATTTTCACCACCTTAACTCTTGAATGGCCTTTTTAGGGTCACATTAGGACATTTTTGTCTTGGAATGTAGGCTTGGGCTCGGGCTCAATATATTTAAGTTTAAAGTGACTAGATGGCCTCTCCCAGGCACTTACTTCGACTCAGCCATTTGCTTTTTAGTCACCAACTTTTCTTGCCCCTATTTTTCCTGCTTTCTATAGTATAGGAAGTGATTTTCGTGCTTATTCACTCATTTTTATTCTTTTTATTTTTCGGTCATTGCTTTGGTCACGATCACAACCCATTTCTTTTTCTCTTTTTATCACTTTATTCTTTTCCACACTCATTTTTCTGCTCTCCCTGCACTAGCCACCCTCAACTTAAGCCTTTGGCTAGGGTTAAGGTTCACAATATCTTTCTAAAGGACCAGGGCCAGCATAAGCCACCCTCAACTTAGGCTTTTGCCCTAGGCGGAGGTTCACAATGTCCTTGGAGAGAGCAGGGCCAAAACAGATATCAACAGATAGACTGGAGAGGTGAATTTGGGTGATTACAAAGAAAAGGTCCATTTAGGCTCAACTTTTGGTTCGAAGGGATAATTTCATTTGGTTAATCAATTTTTCTTGGCTAAGTGACTATTCAACAACAATGGCCTAAGAACCCTTTCTAATCCAGACATTCATGTATTTCAGTGGGACTATCCTAACAAGTTCTATCTCACAAGTGTATCAACGGAATTATGCAATTAGGTCACACACACATGGTACATCTTTTACACTAGTTGGTACTAAATCACATAGGCCTACTTCATTTATCAAAATACCAACCATACACATATAATACTTACCACAATCATGTAAGTTAGTCAAGATGAGATGCAAACACATATATACTTAGCATTGTTGACATGGAACATCACAAAGATCAACACAAGGGCTACCCTAGACTTCTGTGACATTTATATTTACACAAACAATACAACCTAAACATGCCAGTTCTACTAGATAATACAATTGATAGAATAGAAACATGGCAAGAAAAACTCTCAAGTGGCAGGATGCCCCACCCCCTCCAAAAAGACAATGTAGTGTCATCATTACACTATAACACATGTTAAGGAGCAGATAGGGGATAGAGAAACCTGGGATGTCCTAGGCGTAGGCAGTGTCAGTAGGACCAGACCCTCCTGGGGTATCATCATCAGCATATGTAGCACCCGGTCCAAAGGTGCTACTCGGGGCTCCTACCCGTGCCACCTCTACAGCTAGCCACTTTCGTTTTGCCCGTTCAGTTGTTGCTTGGCACTGGGCCCTGAAGGCCTCACGCATTTGCTGGTCTTCTTCCTTTTAGGGGTCATGAGGAGGAATCTTTTGGTGACTGCGGCGCTTAACCTTGTCCTTCCTCCTGAGTTGGTTAGTGGGTGGTGCAGGTGCCTCAGATGAGGCTGGTGGAACACCCCATATCTCATCCAGAACCACTGTCGCGGGGATATTGAATAGGTTCATCTATGACTCTGGAGGCGGGACTAGTGCGGGGCCTGGTACTACGCATTCAGCTTAGCAATTTGAGCCTTCATAACATTCACTTTCTGTACCAAATCCTTCATTTCATCCCCAGTCATACTCCTGAAAATACTGTGGAAGTATCCCTCCAATGTGCTAACTTGGTTCTGCAGGGTGGTGATTTGGTTCCTAAGGGCGTCATCACATTGGTCCACGACCCACTGTGAATGAGACTGGACGACGTAGGGAATTCTATCTACTATCTGATCAATACTGGCCCATGTCTGCCTCTGGTCCACCGCCAATTTGGCCAAAAACTCGTAAGGCACATATGTGTACTCTTGCTGAACTGGAGGTGCTGCACCACTACCCTCGGGCTGCTCCAAAGCCGCACCTGATGATGGGGCTGTGGGTGTAGTCCTCAAATGGCAAGGGTTGCTATGGAGGTGTGGACAAGAATTTCGACGACCCTGAGAATGAATGTGTTCTGCTCGTCATGAGCGGTTTTTTGACATCCTTAATCATGGCAATGTTGGCTATGCCCTTGGGAGCTATCTTCTTGTCCAAAAAATTAGTAGTAGGAACACCAGCCTATTTGCAAGAGGCACGAACCAAACACAGGAATGGCATGCCAGCCCTTTCAGAGAAAGCCCGATACCGCATCTCAAAAGCGATGATTCGTCCCACATTTACTACATACCTGGATATGAGGCATGCAATCAAAGAGGCATGTGAAGGTTAGAGTGTATTATCATTTCCTATGGGTCTCAGCCTAGCCCGCACCACTGACCACCAAAATTTTGCAGCAAATGTCAACAATGCTTCGGCGATAGGACACTTAGGGTCTGTAACCCAAGGCGCCTCTGCCCCTGAATGGCTATTCGCTCTATGAAACATCCTAATAGTGCAACCCCAGATAACGAATCAGACATCCGCACCGCATCCATAATTTGCATTGTCTCTCCATAAACTGGGCATCTGGAAGAGCTTGGTAGTCTGGCCCAAGTAGGAACCGATTGATGGTGGTTTCTGATATATTCACTCGAGTACCACACACCGTTATATGTAACCTCGGGGACCTAGCAAGGGCAACCGGTCTCTTCACCTTTGTCAATTGGGTACCCTCCACCAAGTTCAGGAGGCTAGCAACATAGTTGAAATAGAACTCTTCAACAATGACGTGCTCCGAAAGAATCGACCGCTATTTGAACCCCCAGATCCACCGGGTCCTCAAAAAGACAATAAGTTCCCTGGCAGTTTCGGGGTCTGTTGTTCAGGAGACTGCAAAATGAATGGCCTCGTCATCACTATCCCGAAGTTCAACCTCATTCGCTTCCTCTTCAGCGTCATTACCCTCAGGCTTTAGAGTTTTCCCTTGCTCGTCCTGGTCTGAAATGTTCTCCTGTTCCGGGGCAGCTACCTCCTCCTCAACTCTTGTAGAAGGGGCTCCCTCTTCAGACTGGGGAGCTCTGCGACGGCCTGATGCATGGGCCCGCGTAGCACGAGAAGAGTTGGGGGAGACATTGCCTCTATAGAAAACTTCGGACCCACTGGAGGAGTCATCACCTGAGTCACTCCCAGCCTAATTGCTAGATGATACAGTTGGGGAGTCATGGAGGCGTGGCACAGGCTCGTCCCTATCACTGCATCTGACTAAGCTGCGTCTGCCTAAACTACGTCATGGACCCGTAGTACCTACACGTGCCACAAAGGAATACACGTTGTTAGAAATTATTGCACACGTAGGTTGATGCACTAACGGGTACTCAAACTTCCCCTGTGCCATAAAAGTGACAATAACCCTTAAGAATGGCATCACCCGGTCTATCATAGGGCCGTTGCACTTAAGAACATATATAACATAAAAATTAAAAGCAACCTATGTAAAATAATACAGGTGGGACAGGTTACATGGGACCCTACACAGCTCGTGTAACGAGACACAGTCCGTGAAAGGGCTCGTTAAAAGGGACTTGGGCATGATATTTGACCGACGGCTCATCACGGGCCGTTACACGGTCCGTAAGATGTCGTGTGAAGGGCCGTCCGATAGCCCTTTTCCCAATCTTCGGCTTTTCATGCTCATACACACAAGTCAATGTAATTTCACCCTAGTTAATCATGATTCAAGCAATACAATAGCTTATATAAATCAATTTCCCCATAAATCATGTCAAAAAACCACAAAAATCCTCACTTTTCATGGTTTAAACCTTAAGAACTCAACAATGGTGGTTTTCACCACTACATGCACACTCAATATCAACAATGTACATTATGATGCTTTAAATCAAGAAAGTACTAATCTTTGGCTCAGATCTGCACATGCAAGCACCAAAATCTATATTAGAAGAAGGAGAGATTAGGTTCTTACTTAGTGAATAGCAATGAAGAAGAGGACTTGCTCGAAAAACTTTACACCCACACTTAATTTAAGCTACGAATCATGTGATTAATTCACAAATCATCACAAATAAGATAGTAATTTGTTGGGATTTTATAAGAGAAGATGAGAGCGAGCGAGAGAGAGAGAGCCGTAAGATTAGTGAGAGAATGGGAAACTTGACATGGGTTGTTGGGACCAAATCAGGGTATTTAAAATACCTTGGTCAACCTTGTTGACCATTTCTCTCTGCTCCACACGGACGACTACATGGCCCGTTCCACCGCCCTTGTGCCAAATTAGCACTTACCTGGGAAAAGTCTCAATCCCGAGGTTGTAAAGTAAGACCTTGTCACCAACACCAAAGCTCCGTTGGGCAGTATGCTTGTCATTCTTAACCTTTATCCTCTGTTTGTACAGTGATGCACTCTTATATGCGTGGAGGCGAAACTCATTGAGTTGGTCATGTCTCAAATCAATAGCCTCTTCCCAATTCATCTTGAGCTTCTTTAAATCCCAGAGTGCCTTGTGCTCTAACTCACGGGTAGTTTACAGGCTTTACCAAACACCAATTGATATCGGGACATAACAATAGGTGTCTTGTAAGCCATCCTGTATGCCTAAAGTGCATCATCTAGCTTCCTCGCCCTATCCATCCGAGTAGCACTTATAGACTTGGTCAGGATTTCCTTGATATCTCTGTTTGACACTTCAACCTGTCCACTAGTCTGCGGGTGATAAGGTGTGGCAGCCTTGTATTGTCGTACTCCATACTTTGCGAGTGTTGCACGAAAAACCTTGTTACATAAGTGAGAACCCCTGTCACTAATGATAGTTCTAGGTGTCCCAAATCTGGGAAAGATATTCCGCCTCAGAAATTGGACAATGCTCTTGCTCTTATTGTTTGGCAATGCAACTTCCTCCATCCATTTGGAGACATAGTCCACTACCACCAGAATGTACTTCATTCCATATGAACTCACAAATGGGCCCATGAAGTCAATGCCCCAGACGTCAAAAATCTCTACCTCAAGAATTGGGGTCATGGCAATTTCTTGGCGCGTTGAGATGTTTCCCCGTCACTGGCACTAGTCACACCCAAGCACCAAGTTGTGGGGCATCTTTATAGATGGTGGCTAGTAGTACCCACATTGGAGAATCTTCTTCGCCATTCTGGCCCCACCATGATGACCCACCACTGCGGATGAGTGACAGGCCTCCGTTATACTTAACATCTCAGCTTCTGGAATGCACCATCTGATAAGCCCATCAGCACATGTTCTAAACAAGTATGGGTCATTCCAGAAGTGCCTAGGCACATCGAAAAGAAACTTTTTTCTCTATTAAGGGTTAAGGCCCTCTGGCATAATATCGCTCACCAGAAAGTTGGCAAAATCAGCAAACCAAGGAATGAGATCAACAGAGGTTGCCAATACCTGCTCATCGGAAAGGAATTATCGATGTTCAACCAATCCTTCTGTCCTAACTCATCCTTCAATCTGGACAAGTGGTCTGTTACTTGGTTCTCAGATCCTTTTCTTTCTAGGACCTCAAAGTCAGACTACTGCAGTAGGAGAACCCATCTGATCAACCGCGATTTAGCGTCTTTCTAGGCTATGAGGTATCTCAAAGCGGCATGGTCGGTGTGCACTATTGATTTGGTAAATATGCGTGGAACTTGTCAAATGCATATACCACAACCAACGATTCCTTTTCGGTCATTGTATAATTCTTTTGAGCATCATTGAGGGTCTTGCTGGCATAGTATATGAGGTGGAAAATCTTCTTGCGTTTTTGTCCGTGCACAACCCCACAACAATTCCATTTGCATCACACATCACCTCAAATGAGGTAGTCCAGTCAGGTGCAACCACCACAGGAGCGGAAATCAGCTTTTGCTTCAGAGTCTCAAAGGCATGCTTGTAGCTGTCATCAAAGTGGGACTTTGCATCCTTCTCCCAATAGTTTGCACAAAGGATATGTGATCTTGGGGAAGTCTTTGATAAATAGACGATAGAAACTTGCATGCCAAAGGAAACTCCAGACCCCCTTCACAAATATGAGAGGCGACAATTTCTCAGTCACCTCAATCTTCACTTTATCCACTTCTATTCCCTTGTTAGAAATCTTATGGCCAAGAACTATCTCCGTTTTGACCATGAAGTGACACTTCTCCCAATTTAACACTACGTTAGCCTCCTCACAACGCTGTGGTGCCCTGCTAAGATTCAAAAGACATATATCAAATGAATCACCCACTACAGAGAAGTCATCCATAAATACCTAGAGGGTGTCCTCAACCATGTCAGAAAAGATCAACATCATACAGTGCTGGAAGGTGGCTGGGGCATTACACTACTCGAAAGGCATTCTTCTGAAAGTTAAAGTCCTATACGAGCAAGTCAAAGTAGTCTTCTCCTGATCCTCCAGGGCTATGGATATCTAATTGTAGCCCGAGTACCCGTCCAAGAAGCAGTACCACCCTCTACCTGCCAACCTGTTTAACATCTGGTCCATGAAGTGCATGCGAAATGGTCCTTCAAGGTCCACTTGTTCAGCTTCTGGTAGTCCATACACACTAGCCATCCAGTCACTAATCTCAAAGGGACCAACTCATTCTTGTCATTGGCGATCACTGTTATGCCCCCTTTCTTGGGGACACACTACATTGGACTGACCCACTTGCTACTAGAAATGAGGAATATTGCCTTAACATCCAGCCACTTGATGATTTCCTTTTTTACCACCTCTTGCATAGGTGGGTTTAGCCGGCGCGGATGCTCAATGCTGGGGACACAATTATCCTCCAATTTTATCTTGTGCATGCATATCCCTGGAGGAATCCCTATGATATTTACAATGGTCCAACCAATAGATCGCTTGAACTTTTGGAGGACCTCGAGCAATGCCTCCACCTAGTTTTCATGAAAATCTACAGCTACAATAACAGAAAGAGTGTTATCAGTACCCAAAAATACATACCTGAGGTGTTGAGGTAGCTCCTTGAGCTCCACCACTGGAGGCTTCTCGATGCATGGTTTAGCAGGCGGTGTAGACTTGTTTTGCAGATCTAAGTCCAACTTTCTGGGGACGAATGACCTAGTTCCCCTGCCTTGAAATGCATTCATGGTGGTTGCATATCCACTAATACCATCATCTGGGAAGTTCATCAACACCGCTGCTAGTGTATCCACACTTATTTTGTTTCTTCTAGTGGGATCTCAAATAGGCAATCATCTTCAATATCAAATATCGACATCATTGCCACCTCTTTAGGTCTCTCCATTGCAACACACATACTAAGCTTCACCTCTTCAGTGTTAAGTCTGAACGTCAGCTCTCCTCGCTCTACATCTACCAATGACCTGCCAGTAGCCAAAAATGGTCTCCCAAGGATGATGGGAACCTCAAAATCCACTTGGCAGTCCAGAATAACAAAGTCCACGGGAAAGATGAACCACGCACATGGACTAACATATCACATAGAATCCTCACCGGCTGCTTTATCGCTCTATCTGCCATGAGTAGCTGCATTATAGTGGGTGTGGGGGCTCCTAAGCCCAGCTGCCTGTAAGCTGCTGGCGACATCAAGTTGATGCTGGTACTCAGATCATAGATAGCTCTTGCTAAATCAAATGCTCTAATGGTACACGGAATAGTGAAGGCTCCTGGATCTTCCTTCTTTTCTACAAGAGATCTTGTGGCAATGGCACTACAGTGGTGGAGATTGTTTACAGGCTTGATCTAGGCTATCCTCTTCTTAGTCGCTAAGTCTTTCATGAACATAGCGTAGCCCGATATCTGTTTGAGTGCCTCCACTAGAGGGATGTTCACTAAAATCTCTTTTATCATGGACAAGAACTTCTGAAACTTGCCATCTTCAACCTTCTTCTGCAATCTCTGTCTGAATGGTGGTAGTGGCTTAGGAGTGGCGGTCAGATGTTGTGTCACTGTTGGTGTCATCTCAGGATCTTTAGTAACCTCAGGCTTTGCTGGTGTTACCTTTGTTTCTTCACTCAAGTCATCAACATGCTCCTCAACGGGGTTAGGCATCTTACCTTTAGCTTCATCCAAACCTGCATTACTAGGCATAATAGGGTCATAAAGTACCTTACCGCTCCTCGTGGTTACTGCCATGCAATGACCATCATTCTTTGTGTTCTAAATAGTTTCACTCGGCAGTGATCCAACTTTTCTCTAGTTTATGGCTGCTGACAATTGCCCCATCTGCTGCTCTAGTTGCTTGATTGAGGTATAATGCGAGTTGACCACCTGTCGAACATTGGACATTTCCCCTTTTATATCTCGCATCCCTACCTCTATGGACTCAACTTTGTTAAGCACCTTTGCCATCATCTCTTCTAACTTTGAGCTTCCACCACTATCGTTTAGACACTCATGGTTCCTATAGTTGTCTCTGTTCTGCCAGTTTCCTTGATAGTTTTGGTCATGACCATAATTTCGAACTTGATTACCGGCATTGAATGGCCAATAATCCCCCGGACTGTCTAAGAAGTTTGCCTCTTTATTATAGTTATAACCTTGATCATCGTACTTAGGCATTGCGTCTCTAGCTTTTACCTTTTCTGCACCTCCTTCTTAGAACCGCTTTGCCAGCAAGTCCAGATGGGTCTTCATGGGCGCCATGTCTTGATCCTATTCCTCCTCCTTTCATCGCCGCTCCGCAATCATCTCAAAGACGAGCCTCGAACAGTCTCCATCTCTAGTGTACCATGCCCTGTTGTTCTCAGCTACCTGATCTATGATCACCACTATGTCTTGGAAAGTCCTAGACATGTATGACCCCCCACGAGCGACATCAATGATCAACTTTGTCATAAAATTGCAGAACTTGTAGAAGACTTTCTTCAAATGCTCATCTGTGAGGAGATGATAGGGGCACTGCTCAAGCTTCTGCTTGAATCTCTCCCAAGCCTCATGTAGTGCTTCATTCGGCAGTTGCCTGTGAGAGCCAATGTCATCTATGACTTTGAATCATTCCAGGGTTAGAAGGATGATGATGGAAAGAAAGGTATGAGATAGCAAGAGTGATGATTGATTGAGGCTTGTAGTTAGAGTTATGTACCTATTAGGTAAGTAATGAGACGACGAGTTGATTTCCCTAGGATTGATGAAAAAGTGATGAGTACCATATAGTTGTTATGATGAGGTATAGAGATAGATAGATAGATAGATAGATAGATAGATAGATAGATAGATAGAGAGAGAGAGAGTTAGAGTCTGGATCTGATAGAGCATGCCCAAACTAGAAGGAAGTTTATGCTGATGTGTTGTGGTATTCATACTATTGAGGGTAAACGTAGATGTTGAATAGGGGGAAATCGAGCACCTTTGAAGTGGTAGATCAAAACTAGGCTTATGAATTTTAAGTGAGAGTTCATGAGATTCATTGAGTTATGAGCCTTAGCCAGATACGGAGATATGACTGAATAGGTGAGTTGTATTGATTTGTAAGAAAAGTGATGCTATGGGCAGAGTGCAAGTGTCCCTCAGGTAAGACGAGTGAAACGAGGACAGCTCAATAGATAAGAAGAGACTTGAGATGTGTACCCATGATTGTTTAAAGATGTGTGAAGCTCTAAGCCATGACTGCTACAAGAATCTAGATAGTACATTTGAGTTCTCAATATGGAGTAGGCTGATGTAAGCATTCCTTGTCATCCCGAGCAAGTAAGTTGATTCGGGTGTATGGATAGATGATGATGAGTTTTTCCATTATTCTAAGTGTTATACAAATGAGTTTATGAGAGCATAAAGTTGAGCGTTAGCAGACAAAAGAAGAGGTTAGATTGTAAGAGGTGCGGGAAGTGGTTATGTGCGACAATAGGGGTAGCACATAATAGAGAGAGATTTCCATAGAGACAAGAGGAATCTAACAGTGGTATTTTTGAAAAGAGTCTCAGTGGCTAATTTATTTATGTGACTATAGTTTGATAGAGGAGTTCAAGATGCTTGTTCTTATGAATAGTCATTCCTCGATAATGTGGAGGTATATGCTTGCAACCTAGCAGAGGAAATTGATTCCCAAATTTAGAGAGAGGACCTTGAGAGCTAAGGGGGAGATGACGAAGTGGTAAACCAGAACAGATCTTGAGTCTTTAATAGTGATGGGCTGATAAAGATGAGATATCAACTCTTTTCCATCTCATACGATCTTTACTCTTCAATTGAGGTGATACTCTATTCCCTTATGGTGTATGATTTTCATACCTATGGCCTAGTACCATGCGCATCATGTTGATTCCCGTTCATACTGAGTTTTGAGGATGAGAAGCAATGAATTCATTATTAATTTTGATCTTACCCTAGGAATCTAAGAGTTTCCAGTACTATGTTGAAGGAGATATGACCTGAGTTTTACACTACATATAGTTCTGTGAACTCAAAATGAGTCTTGATATATGAGAGAGATTGTAATCTAAAAATATTCTTAGATAAGATTTCTCAATTGAATCGTGCTAATGATCTTTTGTTCCAAGCTCTTTGAGTAATCCAGCTTTCCAGTCTTGATAGAAGTATGGATGATAGTAGGCGAGTTATGGGTGATAGGAGAGAATGAGTGCTCCTGAATTGTGATAATGGAGTTGAGTTCATATCTTTGAGTTGTTATTCCTTTTGAGCCTCTGTATACTTTAGTATGCAAGTCCTTGATAGTATTCGTGCCTAATAATGATGTTGGAGATAAAGTTTAAACTTTAGATATTGTGTTCGAAGTCTATTCATGAGAATGAGTATTCGAGTATCTGAGTATTTGAGTCTTTGATGCTATTCGTGCTTATTTTGCACGGAGAGGTAGTAGTTTGAGGTTTCGCCAAAAGGGGAGATGATGAGTTCCTCCAGGTCCAAATATTGATGTTGATAATAGTAGATTGAGGATGAGGGTAGATGAGGAGGAGCGAGTGTATTCTTATTATGATATTGGTGCTAAATTTGTGTCATGTAGGGATAGAGATAGGAAGGAGGAGAGAGATAAAACCTTATGATGAGCAGTAGGTAGGTAAGAGTATGTTGGTGTGACTTTAAGTGAGAACTCATTGAATGGTGGAAGTAGAAGTGCTAAGTAGGCTTGAAAACTCTAAGGTATAGTTGAAGGGATTAGAGTGATAGGCTTGAAATTGCAGTTATTTTTAGGTGAATATTGATGATAGATTAGTGAAAACTTTGTAATAAGGGTTCGAGAAAGAGTAGTAAAGTAGTGAAGAAGACAAGTGATCTTTTAATGAAAGCCCCATGGAATTTTAAAGTTGACTGTTGAGGATTAGCTTTGTAGGAATATGATCATCTTGTGAATAACACCTTGAGGCTTAGAAGTTGTCACGACCCAAGCCTAGGGCCTAAATGTGACACGATGCATGGGGAATCCCAAGAAAGCCTCTTAACATATCATTACATATTCTTGGTCGCGGAAGTAAGAAAGCAACAACAAGAGATAGTAAATAGGGAAAATCGAGGCTATGAGACCTCTTTCATATCATAATCAACAAGATTCAAGGGAGAGTCAAAGCTCGTAGCATAATACATAGCATGTACAACAACACCTCTACTACATAGATAAGAGCGGGGGCAAGAAAAGCAATCGGGCTCACCCTCATAGTCAATATATACATAAAAGAAAGGTAGTCTTAGAACATAGCATAAAATCATAAACATCTTCCCCGGAATGGAGGGCTTACCAGCAAGCTTGGGAGAAATCGTACTAGCTATGTGGAGGATGAGGATCAAGCGAGGCTGCGGTTCCTACATGGTAACATCATGTAGGCATAGAATATCCGTTAGTATGTCTGAATGTATTAGTATGAAGGATGCAATGGAACGATCGATAGTCAACATAAGCAAAATGCATAATAATATCCAATAGATAGCATAATAATAACATGACATATATGAATGATGGTTGAAGTAAAACATGCTTATATAGAACATAATACATGTGTGGCAAGTGATCATTAATATAGGAAATCAAGGTACAAGCCCCTTGATATGGTAAATGAGGTACTAACCCCTCAATATGGTTATATGGGCCTGCTACCCTCTGTATTAGGCAAACAAGGTACAAACTCCTCGATGTGGTTAATGAGCTACCAACCTCTTAATATGGTTATACGGGCGTACTACCCCGGTACTAGGCAACCAAGGTACCAACCCCTTAATTTGGTCATACGGGCCTACTACCCCCCATACTAGGTAACCAAGGTACAAACCCCTCGATATGGTTACGTGATCCTAGAACCCCCTGAGCTAGTTTTGGTCGACTCACAACACTATAGAAGTTCATCATGAAGTTAACACATATAAAATGTACTTTCATCATCATAAAGTTATTAAACTCATAAGACATGCATTGGACCTTCAATTCCTCAAAGAAATCGTAACTAGATATTTTATCAAACACTTGGTGGGTGTGTAATGCTAGTGTAAAATCCTGCAATTCAAGAGTGGAATCATGCTAGAAAACTAGGTGTAAAACTATCAATAGATACTTGGTAACACCCTCAAGCAATGTACATCAAAACCCTTCATCAAATCTCATATTAGATCTTAGATTCATAGCTCAAAACATGTTAAAACAATCACCATTTCATAAACCCCTACATAGTGTGCAATTACATTCATAATAAGTAAGACCCATGGGTAGAACAACTTTGAATCATGCAATTTTAAGTAAAAGAGAGCTTGGGCATCATGGGTGAAAGGAACCTATAGAAGAAACCCACATGTCTTAGCTTTGGAGAATAACTTGATGAAGATTGGAGATGAAGACTTGAAGCTTGAATGAGAATTTTAAGATCTGGATGAGTTTTGAGACTTGAATTTACGAGTGAAATATTTGGCTAAATGCTTGAGTGAGTATTGGTGAATGTTTTGAATGATATGAGGGTGAAATATGACTATGTATAGGTATTTTCACGTTTGGTAACCCTTAGGTCCAAGATAAAAAAGTCTTGGACTGAGCTTGAAAAACAACATACAAAATGAACTGAGGCGCGCTCTTGGGCGAAAACCTCACTGGAAATCGCATTTTGCATTTTTCAAATTTTGATACGGTTGCTCTTAAATCGGGGTTAGACCTATTTTTCGCTCAAGTTGACCCTCCGAACAAAAATATGAAGTCGAAATTTCGATGACGCATGTGGATTTTGAGATATATGGAGATTCCGGGAACTTTTGAGCCACATTTTTGGGCAGTTTTTTGGTTCATTTCGTTATCTCCCCTTAGGAACACTCGTCCCCGAATGTCAAAAAAACAAATATGAGAGATACAAACATAATAATTTTAGCTCACATAAGGATGCAACAATGCACTTAAATATCATTTCAAAAATTTCAATATAAGTGTTCTGCTCAATTTGACCCTCCGAACAAAAATATGATGTCGGATTTTCGATATCGCGCATGAATTTTGAGATATATGGAGATTCCGGGCACTTTCGAGCCACATTTTAGGGCAGTTTTTTGGTTCATTTCAATATCTCCCCCTTAGGAACACTCATCCCCGCATGTCAAAAAACCATATATGAGAGATACAAACATAACAATTTCAGCTCACATAAGATGCAACAATGCACTTAAACATCATTTCAAAAATCTCAATATAAGTGTAAAATCATTATAAACTTGTCAATTTAAACATGAACGCATGCAATGACATGAAGGTTGACTTAAGACTTGAGATCATATAAAGGACTTAGATCAATACCTTAGGCTTGAGTGGAGTAGAAAAGGTAAGGATATCGCTTTTGCATGTCTGCTTCGACCTCCCAAGTAGCACTCTAAACTTATTGATTCCTCCAAAGGACCTGAACGGAAGCCACCTCCTTGTTCCTCAACCTCTTCACTTGTCTATCGAAAACCTGAACTAGAACTTCTTCATAAGTCAAATTGTCTTTAGCAACACTCATGACATCAAGAGGCACAATAACGTTAGGGTCTCCCACACAATTCCTCAACATGGATACATGAAAGACCGGATGCACCAAATCATTCTCTCTAGGAAACTCCAACTCATAAGATGCCTTGCCAATTCTCCTCATTACCATATAAGGACCCACATATCTTGGGCTCAACTTGCCCTTCTTAACAAAATGAACCACACCCTTCATGGGTGACACCTTTAAATAAACCGAATCACCAACTTTGAATTCAAGGTCCCTTCTCCTCACATCGGCATAGGACTTTGGCGACTTTGCGCTGTCTTCAACCTTTCTCTAATCATCCTAACCTTCTCAAGAGCCTCCATAATCAGATCCAGTCCCAACAAAGCCACTTTACCAACCTCAAACCACCCAGCCGGTGATCTACAACACCTACCATAAAGAGCCTCAAAAAGAGTCGTACCGATGCTAGAATGATAGCTATTATTATAGGCAAACTCAATCAATGGAAGATAATCATCCCAACTACCCTTAAGCTCCAATACACAAACCCTAAGCATATCCTCAAGTGTTTGGATAGTTCTTTCGGCTTGGCCATCTATTTGAGGGTGAAAGGCCGTACTAAGTTTAACTCTTGTACCAAGACCCCTTTGAAAGGACCTCCAAAAGTGTAAGGTAAATTGAGTACCACGATCCGATATGATGGACAAAGGAACCCCATGCAACATCACCAAGTCATAAATGTACAACCTAGCATAATCTTCAGCCCTATATGTGGTCTTAACCAACAGAAAGTGAGCCAATTTTTTCATCCTATCCATAACAACCCAAATGGAATCAAAACCCCTTCTACTCTTGGGCAACCCAACCTCAAAATCCATATTAACCTCCTGTCACTTCCAAGTAGGAATCTCTATGTCTTGGGTTAGGCCACTTGGCCTTTGATGTTTGGCTTTGACTTGTTGACAACTATGACAATCGGAAACAAATTTGGCAATGCCCCTCTTCATACCTTCCCACCAATACACGTCCCTCAAATCTCTATACTCTTTGGTAGAATCAGGGTGAATAGAAAAAGAAGAATTTTGGTCCCATCAAGGATCATTTTTATAAGCCATCAACACAAGGTACATACAACCTACCTTGGTACCTGAGGGCACCATCTCCCCCTTGGGAGAAAACCTCCACCTTGTCCTCTTTCACCAAGGCCTTTAATTCTAACGACGAGGAATCAAGATCTTGTTTTGCTATCACCTCATCAACCAAAGAACACTTAGAACCATCAAAAACATCGCCATTACCAACCTCTTCCAACCTGACCCTCAATTTAGCCAATCGATGCACCTCCCTAGGCATTTCTTTATCACCACCATCAACATGAGCTAGGCTACCCCTAGACACTCTACTCAAAGCATCCGCCACTACATTAGCCTTATCGAGATGATAATGTGCACTAATATCATAGTCCTTAAGAAGTTCTAACCACCTTCTTTGCCTCAAGTTGAGATCTTTTTTGGGTGAAGACATATTGGAGGCTCTTATGATCGGTGAACACATCAACCTGCACTCCATACAAGTAGTGACGTGAACTTTTCAAAGCAAAGACCACTGCGGCTAACGTACGATCATGGGTAGGGTAGTTCTTTTCATGCACCTTGAGTTGCCTAAAAGCATAGGCTATGACCTTACCATTTTGCATTAGAACACAACCCAAACCAACTCTAGAAGCATCACAATACACAATAAACCCCTCTAGCCCTTCCAGTAGTGACAATATAAGAGCGGGCACAAGCTTATCATTCAAGGTTTGAAGCTCTTTTCACACTTATCGATCCACACAAACTTAACCTTCTTTTAGGTCAATGTTGTCATGGGTGAAGCAATAGAAGAGAACCCATTCATAAATCTTCGGTAGTAACCCACTAAGCCCGAGAAGCTCCTAATATCTGACAGGGTCAATGATCTAGCCAATTTCTAATCACATCTGTCTTTTTAGGATCCACATTAATACTAGCCCCCGACACCACATGACCTAGAAGGCAACTTCTTTTAACCAAAATTCACGCTTCTCATATTTAACATACAATTTCTCTTCCTTCAATCTTTGCGACACTACCGTCAAATGACCTATATGCTCCTCCTTACTATGTGAATAGATCAATATATCATCAATGAAGACCACAACAAATGAATCAAGGTAGGGTTAGAAGACTCTATTCATAAGATCCATTAAGATAGTCGGTGCATTGGTCAACCTAAAGGACATCACAACAAACTCAAAATGCCCATACCTAGTCCGGAAGGTCATCTTAGGAATATGCCCTCACGTTCACTTGATGATACCCAAAACAAAGATCAGTCTTAGAGGAGTGGCTAGCCCCTTGCAATTGGGTCAAACAAATCATCAATCCTTGGAGGAGGATACCTATTCTTGATGGTAACCCTATTAAGTTGCCGGTAGTCAATACACATTCTAAGAGACCCATCCTTCTTCTTCACAAACAACACCAGTGCACCCCAAGGTGATTGGCTAGGCCTAATAAAACTCTTCTCCAACAAATCCCTCAATTTCTCCTTCAACTCCTTTAACTCTGTCGAGGCCATATGGTAAGGGAGAATATAAATGGGTTGAGTATTGAGGAGGAGGTCTATACCAAAATCTATCTCCCTTTAGGGAGGAAAATCAGGGAGGTCATTTGGAAAGACATCAAGAAACTTATTTACAATCGGAACCGACTCTATATGAATGACCTTGGACTTCACATCCCTAACACTCACAAGATGATAAATATACCTTTTAGAAATCAACTTATGGGCTTTAATGCAAGAGATGAATCTATCCTTGACTACGACATCATGACTCTCCCACTCATGGATTGGTTCATTTGGGAATTGGAATTTGATCCTATGGGTTCTACAATCAATAGAGGCATAATATTCATGCAACCAATCCATCCCAAGAATGACATCAAAATCAACCATGTCCGACTCAATAGGATCACAAGGCAATATTTTATGCAAGATGCAAATGGGACAATTTCTATAGACCTTTCTAGAAACAATAGATACACCAATTAAGAGTAGACACCTCATATGACTCACACAACAATTCGAGCTCAGCGTGAAATTTTTTGGCAACAAAGAGGTTAACAAAAGAAAGAGTGGCACCCGGATCAATTAATGTATACACATCAAAATCAAAGACTTTTAACATACCGGTAACAACGTCGGGCACCTTATCAACCCCTTGCCTCCCATGCAAAGCATAAAACTGATTGTGCCTTGGGGCATCACCTTGTTGACCACCTCTTCCCGAAGGAATCGCATTGGCACCCCAGCCTTGAGGACGAACATCCTTAACTTTGTTGCGATTTCAACGACAATTTATTCCATTACGTCCCATTTCCCCACAACCATAGCAAGCACTGGTATTCCTCAAGCTTAGGCCACCATGATCCTTATCACACTCCAAACATACATCAATAGGACCTACACCACCATAACCTTAAGCCTTTGGAAGGTCATTCGTAAACCTCCTATAGGGACCATGAGAAGATCCTTGGCCTTGATGAAATCGACCACCCTTGCGACTTTGGAACTTACCATCAAAATGGGCCCTCTTGACCTTATGACTCCTTCTCTTCCTCAACTTTTTCTCCTCCATTTGTTTGGCATAGGTTATTAAATGGGACAAGTCCATGTCACTAATCAACATAGCGGACCGGCACTCCTCACTCACCAAGTCAAAAACATCCATCACAAATTTATTCATCCTAGACTTTGAGTTGGCCACCAAGTGTAGAGCATATTTTGAAAGTTAGTTAAAGTTGAGGGCATACTTACTCACACTCATAAACCCTTGTCTCAAATTCATAAATTCCATCAATTTGGCTTCCCTAAGCTTAAGAGGAAAGAACCAATTAAGGAAAGCCGCCTTGAACTCCTCCCAAAGTACCACATTATTGATCCCCTTCTCCCCTTTCCATTGATTGCACTATGTTTGTGCTATCCCTTTGAGTTGGTATGCCGCCAACTTCGCCTTACCCTCCAACCTCACATCCATGATAGGAAAAATTTTATAAACATCATCAGTGACTTCTTGAGGGTCCACATTCACCTTTTACCCATGGAATTCTGGGGGAATTCATCCCCAATGAACTATCTCTCCCAAGATGCTGGTGTAGGAACATGAGGGACTTAGGCCCCTTAGTTGTTTTAATTAGCCATAACTTGTGCAAGCAAAGTGAGAGCATCCCGAAGCTCTCCATTAGCCTGTTGCTCCTCGAGTGTGCGGGCTCTTCTTCCTCTCGTGTTAGGCATGATCTAGCATAGCAAAGGACAATCGTTAGGGGGAAAACCTTACGTCAACTTCTATAGGATGACATAGAGTAAGAAGAAGGGAAACATTTCCTAAATGCCTCATAGCCTCTTGCTCATAGTTGTGGTGCACAACACAACCATGAGAAAGACTCTAATTGATGTGGTGTGTTGGATACCGAGGACCATTAAAAAGCTAGTGCTCTGATATCAAGTTTACATGACACAAGCCTAGGGCCTAGATTGACACGTCGTATGGGGAACCTGAAGGGACCCCAAGCAAGTCTCTTAGCATATCATTACACATCCTTGGTTGCAAAAGTATGAAAGAAACAACAAGAGATAGTAAATAGGGATAATAGGGGCTAAGGGACCTCTTTCATATCATAATCAACAAGATTCAAAGCTCGTAGCATAATACGTATCATGTCAAATAATACCTCTACTACATAGATAAGAGTGAGGGCCAAGACAAGCAACCGAGCTCACCCTCATAGTCAATACATACATTAAAGAAATATAGTCTTATAACATACCATAAGATCATAAATATCGTCCTCGGAATGAAGGACTCATCAACAAGCTTGGAAGAAATCGTACTAGCCACGTGGAGGAGGAGGATCAAGTGGGGCTATGGTTCTTACATGGTAACATCATATAGGCATAGAGTATGCATTAGTGCATTTGAATGTACTTAGTATGAAGGATGTAATGCAATGATAGGTAATCAACATAGGCAAAATGCATTACAATATCCAATAGATAGCATAATAAAAATATGGCATATATGAATGATGCTCGAAGTAAAATATGCTAATATAGAAGATAATACATGTATGGCAAGCGACCACCAATATAGGCAATCAAGGTACAAACCCCTTGATATGGTTAATGAGGTACCAACCCCTCAATATGCTTATACGAGCCTACTACCCCCCTCATACTAGACAACCAAGGTACAAACCCCTCGATGTGATTAATGAGGTACCAACCCCTCAATATGGTCATACGGGCCTACTAGCCCCCATAATAGGCAACCAAGGTACCAACCCTTCGATGTGGTTATACGGGCCTACTACCCTCTGTACTAGGCAACCAAGGTACTAACCCCTCAATGTGGTTACTCGGGCCTACAACCCCCGAGCTAGGCTTGGTCGACTCACAACACTATAGAAGTTCATCATATACAATGTACTTTCATTATCATAAAGTCATTCAACTCATAAGGCATGCATTAGATCTTCAATTCCTCAAGAAATCTTAACCAGACATTTCATCAAACACTTGGCGGGTGTGTAGTATTAGTGTAAAATCATACAGTTCAAGAGTGGAGTCATGCTAGAAAACTCGGTATAAAATCATCAATAGATACTTGGTAACACCATCAAGCAATATACATCAGAACCCTTCATCAAATTTCATCTTAGATCTTAGATTCATAGCTCAAAACATGCTAAAATAGTCACCACTTTATAAACCCCAACATAGCGTGCATTGAAATTCATAATAAGTAAAAAGCATGGGTAAATCAACTTTAAATAATGCAATTTATGTAAAAGAGAGCTTGGACATCATGGGTGAAAGGAGCCCATGAAAGAAACCCACATACCTTAGCTTTGGAGAATAACTTGATGAAGATTGGAGATGGAGGCTTGAAGCTTGAATAAGAACCTTAAGATCCGAATGAATTTTGAGACTTGAATATAGGAGTGAAATATTTGGCAAAGTGTTTAAGTGAGTATTGAGGAATATTTTGAATGATATGAGATTAAAATATGACTAAGTATAGGCATTTTCACGTTTGAGAACACTCAGGCCCAAGACCAAAAAGTCTTAGACTGAGCTTGAAAAACAGCACACAAAATGAACTGAGGCGCGCTCTGGGCGCGAAAACCTCACTGGAAATAGCATTTTGTGATTTTCAAATTTTGGTACGATTGTTGTTGAATCACAGTTAGACCCATTTTCCACTTAATTTGACCCCTGAACAAGAATATGAAGTTGAATTTTCGATATCGCACACAGATTTGAGATACATGAAAATTACAATTTCAAGCAATTTTGAGGCACATTTTTGGGCACTTTTTGGTGTCATTTTAGAAGTACGCTTGAATGAAAGAGGAGGAGTTAGATAGATGGAAATTTGAGTAAGAGCTATAAGCTTATTTTAAAGGAGTAGTGCCATGAAAGGGAGTACAATTGAGATGAGGTGCTAAGCTTGAGAGTTGTACCTAGATTCTTATGTATTGATGGTCCCATTCTCCATTAGAGTTGATAGCTTCCTTCCTGAGTTTGAAATGTTGATTGTCGAGGTGTTCAAATGATTCGAATTGACTGAGTTGTGACATATTCTATTCGTGTTTGATGGTGAAAATATCTAAAAGAGTATCTCTACTCTTGATGAGAACCGATTTGGCTATTCTGAGTGACTTGTGACTATCTAGATTGGTTGGTTGAGTATTGAAAGGAGTCTTGATTGTTATTCATGCTCGACGATAAGAATGTTGAATGTAATATCCTTACCCTTAACTAATTGATTGTCTTTTCTTGAGTAGGTTGTCTATTCTTGAGTCTGAATAGGGATTGTTGATAGTGATGAGAAATCAAAAGTTTGATTGACTGATGGGAGTGTCAAGATGAATTCTGAGTCTATTTGTGCCTTGATATCCACCTTTATTCATCATTTGACGATGAATGATCCCATGAGGAGATAATGTAACATCGTGTGAAATTTTTGAAATACCCCTAGAATGGAATCATGCACATAATGCGCCTTCCAAAGTTCCAATGGAAATTTTGAGATCAAATTTGCGATCAGCACGAAAAATTGAGTGAGAAAATGGTCTCTTTTGAATTTTAGAGCCATTGGATCGAAAACTAATTTTTTGATCCAAAATGAAAAAACAGTGGTTATGTGCGCCCAAGGCGCGACGCGCCTGGGACATAAAACTTCTTGAGTCTACATTCATGATTCTTGATTATTTTCGTGAGAAATTATACTTACTACTTGTATTTTCACATGTTGGTGATCATCATAAAGCTAGTTTTCTTGAATTGAATGTTTTTACATGAGTCATTGCATAAATCCTACTTATTATTTCATAAAGATTGCATGAATGAAGATCAAGATTAAGTCTAGAGCCTTGATTGAGAATGTTGATAGAGATTGTGATTGTGAATGTGAGAATGATGATAGATTAATAGAACTTGATAGTCCCTTGAGTCTCCCTAAATGAACTCTAACAATTTGTCTATTCGATTGTTCCCTGATGATTGTTCTAAACCTTGAGCTATTGATTGAGATGATTTGAATGAGATAGTTTGATTGGATGGATTCTTTTATGAGTATTGAGTCATGCAAGGAGTATTGAGCATCGGAATGAGTAAGAGTGAGTCCTACTAGCACTCATTGACTATGTAGCTAGCGTAGGAGAGGATTGGACCGAGAGAAATGGATGTCAGTCCCAAAAGAGGACTTGATAGATTTGTGGATCCACTGATAGACACGTCCTCTACCCCAGCAAGGTATTGAATGGATGTGAAAACGACATCACTTTGTTATATCATCACTAGCTCATAGGTGATGGTTGTCGGTTAGAGAAACTCCCAGATAAGTTCCTCATTGATAGTACTCTGATGTTGATGTGATGGCATAAGGTAATTGATATTGATGAGTCATTGTCTACTCTTTATTCTTGCTTTAGATAGGCATCTGACAGTTTGATTGGTTATCTTTCTGAGTTGATGTTGTTTCATATTATTCTACCTGTTTCGGTTTCACTCAGCTATTTGACATACCAGTACATTCCACATACTGATGTCCCCCTTTGGGACTGCATCATTTCATGATGTAGATATAAGATTTGGAGGTCGTAAACAGGCACATCGTTGAGGATTTGAGACGTTCAGCTGATTGGTGAGTCTCTCCTACTTCGGAGGATTCATTATATTTATTTCATCTTTCTTTAGAGTTAAATTTGATTAGCTTTATTTTGATTGAGGTAATCATGGGTCTTTCATTGGCTACCACTTGATAGTGATAGAGGCTTCATAGACTAGAGTAGAATGTTGATGTAAGATTGTGAGCTAGTTCTTCCTACTAACCTTTTTTTATAATATTATTTTGAGACTAGATGATGATGTGCGCATTTGTTCCATCATGTCTTCCGCTGATTAGTAGAAGGTATGAATGAATATGATGAGGCCAAATAGTTCACTTGGGGACTAGCAATATTCTCTGAGTGTCGGTTACGCCTAGGGTACCCTCCCAGGGCGTGATAATTGGTAACTCCAAATGTCATGAGCTCTCCCTAATCTCCAAAACCCAAAAGCAACTTTGTACCAAATCCAACCAATGGTGAGAACTCGTACTATGATATATAGGGCGCAGAAGTGTAATATAAGTACCAAATGAATGTTACTCAGTAGGTATAGGCCAACAGAGCTTCATTAATAAAGCAAGTGTAAACAACAAATAAATAAAGAAGGTACATCAGAAGTAACTGCACAGGAGATATAGCCAAGACAATGAAGAAATAAGACACAAAGGAGTAAAGAAATTGATTCACAAAGTGTACCTGAGAGTGTAGGTCCAATAATTTACTCACACCACAGAGTTACTATAGGAGTAAACTAAGTAAGGGCATAAAATGTCAGTCGCTGCTAAATAACATAACAACCTAAGGCCTTACTCAACTCAACTTAATAAGTGGTACCAACATCAAGTCAATAATAAGCCATGCAAGTAACCAACTAACAGTACAATATGAGATAAAAATAAATGTAATAAAACAATAGCCTATTTGAACCCTCATAAGCTCGGGAGGTCCAATTAGCACATATAACACAATCGGACTCCCATACAACAGGTGGTTCTAAACAACAACGAATTATACTGTTGACAAGTGATGCATATGTATGCAAGATATGCAGTAGATTTAGTTAAACCATGAGGAACTAGGACAACCAAGTGTATAGACCTACTCTACCCGAGCTAGCAAGGTAGGACCCATGTAGTGCCCTTATGTGGCATAATGATACTCAGGACCAAAGAGATATATGAAGGATGTGGGAAGTCTCTATACACTTCCTAGGCCCAAATCAAGTCTTACAACAAATCATCTCCATCGTGGTACCAGAGGAATGAGTAGCCAAACTAATGTAGGAAAGAGTGACGATGTGCCAACTAGTCAAGTACAAGTTTAGAAAATCCAAGATGTCTCTACAATTACAAGTGAACAAGAGTAAATCCTTGATGCATCATGAATCTCGAAACCTATTGTGGCAGGTGATCCAGGTGGTACTATTCCTGTTAAAACCAGTAATAAACTAATTGTATGAAAATAATCCTTTCCATGAATGATAATTATAAACCAATGCATGAACTGGGACCATATCACAAAACACGTAAGAATGAACAATCAATATAATGCAACCCATCACTAATATCCAAACAAGACACATAAGGTCAGAATGTAAAACTAACACTACCACGCTCTTAAGGTAAAGAGAACTAATCTGGAGTCCAGATGCTCGTCGAACATAGCCTCAAGCCCAACAATATAATAATAGCTCAATAAAGCATCACAAGCCTACCACTAAACATAAAGTGAAAAAATCAAGAAATGGCTCACAATCAATAGGGGGAGAATTACAAGGGAATGATGCCTCACCCTAAACATGTCACTCCATCTCGCAGTCGAGCACAACTAAACCAAACCTTTGACTAGGATGAGCCACTAAGGTTTCAAGCACTATCACAAGATACACCATCTAAAACAAGTCCTACTAGAAGCCAGTATAACTACAAGGTAATAAAGTGCATACTATGGTATCTAAGGCTAAATCCTAACCTAAGGCTAAAAGTAGCTGTCCTAACAAGGATATTCATGCTATGATAACTCATAAGCAAGGATGCTACCCTAAACTAAGGATCTCACGAGACTAAACTAGTCTAAGGCTCCTCCGAGAACCAAGAGAATATAATAGAATAAAAAATTGGATAAATACAATCCTAAATCGCACGCAATTCATACTACACATTATCTAACAAAGCTCGATCAAGAATGGGGGTCATAGCCTACCTCAAAGTCGATCACGTATGCTCTGAATCCACCACACAAGAGCTATCTACTTTCTAAATACCTCCAAATTCCACCATACTAAGAAAATATTGATCACCACATCAATATGAATATTTTGATACCAAAATTACAATAACCGAAGCAGGACCAAAAATCGAGTCTAAATTAGATTGTAGGGTGCACATTAGGAATACAAAACTTAAATCCATAAAATGCTCCTAAATAGTTCATGGAATTCCCCCCCACCCCACCCCACCCAAATAGACACAATTCGAGATAAATCAAAAGGGACTAAAATAGCCCATGTAACAAAATCATCATTAAAGCTCCAAAATTAAGTTTAAGAATCCCCTTTGGGGTGTAAATTACCTCAATCTAACATCCCCATATCTCTTCAATCACTCTAAAACGTAGCCACAATCAAAATAAATGCATTGCACTTTGAATGACCTAAAATAGGTCTTCCTAGCTCAAGATATCACAATTTGAAAATGAAAAACTTTGAGATTTATAACCCAACAACCTCGTTGCTAAAAGTCATTTTCCATTGCTAAAAGCTTATCTTGTGTTGCTAAAGGTCTGCACTAGCAAAATCCGATTTTGATATTATTTAAAGTCTATGAAAAGGCCCTCGAGATCTGTTTAAGCCTGATAAATATAAATCAGATATATCACTCCATTTAATTTGACGTTCTAGACTCAACAATGATGTCAAAATTTACGATCTAGATTGTCCTAATAAAAAAGGGTCCCTCATCCAACTGTCATTTTAAGCCAAATTCTATACAGAGGCTTGAAATGAGATTGAAAGCCTCAAAAGCCATACAAAAGGTTGTTCTAGACCAAATACGATATTCTAAACTAATTGACTTAGCAAAATTTTCATCCAAGCATGTTCACTAAAAATATTGACCAAGGTCAATCTAAGGCGAAAGCTTAAAAGTTAAAATGCCTAATGCCACAAACTCACAGCAAAAGCCTTAGTATTCGAGCCGATCATGCCACTTGTCTCAAATGATCCTTCCAAAGCTGATGGAACCATCAAAATTGTATTTTGAGACAATCTTCTTGGACTTTTGACCAAAGTCAACTATTTAAACTCTAAGAGCTCCAAAATACAAAAAATATGTATAAAATCCAAAAGAATGGCGGGCAAACGAATTATCAGTCCTACAAGTCATAAATGACTTGGTGTTGCTACAGAATGTCTTTAAATACTAGAAAGATTAGGAACAAAAATGACATGAAAGGTCATTACAAAATTCACTACTATAAAGGACTTTCGTCCATGAATAAAGAAGTAACACTACTATAAAGGACTTTCGTCCATGAATAAAGAAGTAAAGTTATAGCTTGAAAGAATAAAACACGAGGATATTGGACCTGCATGATCTGCCAGACTCTCAGACACCCTCACAGATCGAACAAAGCCATATAACATTGAAGCTTAAAGGAAAATTCTCAAGTTCATTTCAAAGCTCCTAAACTCCCCCAATTCCTTTCTTTGTCTCCAACTCCTAAAAACCTGTATCAAATATAATCATAAGTACCAGAATCATTAGAGAAAACTAATACCACACTGAAACCACCAAATTGAGCAACATAGCAACTTGGTAGATATAACTTAACTTACAAATATAAATACCTACCCTTTTCTCCAAATCCCATATGTTCTAACCATCAGGAGCATCCCACCGGAACGAAAAATCAGAGAACCAAGAACCTTATTAAGATAAGTTTCTACTTCGTGCTTGAAATGAGTAGTTTCCATACTTAGGATGAACCAAAAATCCAAAGTCAAGATGGAAATTCACCCGAACAAGAGGCATATGAATAGTGACAATGTCACAACCACAAGAAGTACTATGTCCACAAGAATGTCAAGTGATCGAGCAATACATACAAACTGATGAATTAAACAAGTGTCTTACAAATCTCAACAGATATCGACATAACAATGTAAAATTGCAGGAACGTACCTAAGATACCAACATAAGTTTCAAATGTACCAGCAGTTAACAAGAGCACGAGGATAAGTTTTTACACGAACTTTAACTTTTTAGCACATAACCGATCTTACCGAGTTCAAGTAATGGATCAACATGGTATCACTTTCTTCAAACAATTTCCTTAGATTGTACAAGAGTGTAACCACTTTAATTACTCAATTCAAATACTCATTTAATAGTCAACAGTTTCAATAGGTAAAAACTAACAAAATAGATACCAAAAGTGAGCCTTATTTGTGAAAATCACACCCATCTGAGCAGTATGACCGTCTTGCATTATAACTCAATATTGAATTGGTAAATAAAAATATTAGGCTTTTAAGTCTACATGAAAACTGTAGATATATGCATTTAGTTTGCAAACAAGCATGAATAACTGCAACATACTTTTTATACAAGAATTTATAATCAAAACACTAACAGGTACACACAAGAAATTTCTAAGTCATGAATCTGGACATAATGTGTACCAAATTGCGTCAATTGTTTCAAATCCCTAACCACAAAATTAGGTTCCAACATAATCAAAAAAGCTATAGATAAATGCCTTGGGGTTGCAAAGAAGTAAGAATCATCACCAAGTATATTTTGTACAACAAGATATATTTAAAATACTAATAACTATACATAAGAGATTTCGATGTTAGAAAAGTTGGCCAAAACCTCCCTTGTATTGCAACCCCTTTTTCTATCCCATAAAATAAATTAAAATATTTGCATGAACATCAGAGTTGTAGGTATGTGCTTTATCTTTTCAAAAAATATTCAATCTCCACAAACAAAGCTCTACACAAGGAGATATTCGAAAATTACCTACAGTTACATAGTGCTAAAGTAGGTTTGATTACTTACCTAGTGTATGGTGAGTTTTCGATTCTTTGCTCTAAGGAACTGGTTTTTCTAGTTATTTATGTGAAGTATATAGTTATCGGGGAGTCTATAAAGTCTTTTAAACTTAAGTTACCGACTTCTTCTTCTTCAAAAAAAAAGGGTGTATTATGTTAAAAGACCAAAATACCCAATGTGGCTACCCAAACATCTCTTTTTCTTAGAGAAGTACTAAAAACACCCTCAAACTTGGCACAAATTATTAGTTTCATCCCTAAACTATTGATAGGATTAAAAACACCCCTCAACTTGGCGAACTAAGCTTCAATATACCTTTGAACTTAACACAAACTATTAGTTTCCTCACTAAAGTATTGATAGGCTTAAAAACACTCCTCAACTTGGTGAACTAATCTTAAATACACCCTCAAACTTGACACGAATTATTAGTTTTGTCCTTAAACTATTGGTAGTCTTAAAAATACCCCTCAAAATCATGTTTCTGTAACTTATTAAATTTTGATTTGAAATTTTGTAGATCTTCATTTGATACCATATTTTTACAATCCCAAAATCTTCTTACGAGATTGTCATTTGACCATGAAATTTTTAACGTTGTTGGAAGTCCACATTGACCGAAAATAATCATAAATGAAATAAGAAAAGAGAAACAATCAAGTATTAGAAATAAGAATGAAAAAAATAATACATCCTGCTTTGAGATCACTTAATGGAGGGAAGGCTAAATGGAAAGAAGAAGGGTATTCTAGTAGTTGGTAATTAAAAATTGAAGGAAACTTTTCTTCATTTTTTCTTTTAAAAGAGAAAATTAAGGCTGATGTGATCTATTTTTAACCTTTCACGCACTTTAGATAAATTGTACTCACTTGTTGTGCCATGTAGTAAGGGAGGGGTGTATCTAAACTTACGTTGCCAAGTTGAGGGGTGTTTTTAATTCTATCAATAGTTTAGAGATGAAACTAATAATTTGAGGGTGCATTTAAGCTCAGCTCGCCAAGTTGAGGAGTACTTTTAAGCCTATTAATAGTTTAGGGACGAAACTAATAATTTGTGCCAAATGTGATGATGTTTTTAGTAGTTCTCTCTTTTTTTTTTCCAGAAAACTTCACCCCTCTTAATATTATTAGAAGGATATGCATATTTATAAAAATGTCAGAGAAATTTTTCTAAACTATCCTAAGACCAACCTTTTATAATATCATTATCATAT
>JAOTQR010050541.1:0-14642 GCA_025774065.1 Solanum ossicruentum
TCACCTCAATTACTTCATCATATAGGAGCAATTACAAAGTCGTTTCAAGTCTTAGAACACACAAAAACCAAACGAGCACTAAAACGCCCATATTCCACCCAATTCAATAATTTAAACTGAATATAGAGTGTAATCCCTCATTAATCTCTCTCGAGCGATACACATGCTATTTATAACTTCCACAGAGCCCCTAAGGCATCTACCAAGCTCACAAGAGGCTAAAATGAAAGATAGCCCTTTAGCCCACATAATGCTCAAACCTTTACGTTTTAGTTTCTATGCGTTTTTCCACCAAACCAATGATACCACGATACTTAGGGACCTCAATATAACACCCTAGAAGCGACGAATTATCGAGAAGCCAAAAAACAACATTTATGGTTTTCCACTGTAGCAACCCGAGAGGGTTGCTACTGTGCAGGCCAGTTTTTGGCTTGCATTTTCGGCTCCCAATTCGTGCTCCTTCGGTTAAATTTTCGTTCAATTATGGTTATACGAGCGTAGAAGACATCCTTAGGCACCTCTACATATTCATTTCAACATTAAATCTTTGCCCCAAGCCAACCAATTTCTCCTAAATTCTCACACCCCAAATCCCATCTCCACAATTTATAGCCAAGAAGCCCAAGGAAACAAGATAAATAAGTTAGAAACTTACTTGGTGTTGTTGGCTTCCTCCTTCTTCTCCTTTGATCTTCTCCCTCTCTTGAACTCTTGAAATTTTCTAAGTGTCAAGACCATTTGGTCTTGTGGAACAAGAGAAAGGCCTATATATAGGAAAATAATTTTGCAAAATTGCACCATAAGGGCTTCTAGTTAGCCCATTGACTAAATAAGTCCCAAACTTTTCTATTTTAATTCATTTAAGGACTTTCGCATCTTAAGTTAGTTAAATTTAAAATATACCTCAATCCCAACAATTTCCCGAATGAGTAATTGACCTCCATTAAGTTATTTACGGGGCCTAACATTCCCAACCCCTCTAATAACCATCAAAACTACACCATTTCAACCTCCAAACTCGTTGGAAATCGCCACAAAAAATGCAGCAAAAAAAAACCTCTAGATTGACCCATCGTCTTCCCCAAAAATCACCCAAATCAGTCCCAAATCGCAACCAAGATACAGCCCCAAAACCATCCCAAACTAGCCGGAAAGCACCACAAAATGCAGCCAAAAATCAGCCACCTTTCTCTACTCAGAATAAGCCGTTAACACCACCAAAGAACCACCATAAACCTCCATCAAAACCCAACCCAAGATCCTTTTCCAACTGCCACCAGTTCCTTCCCCTTTTCCCGTATCAAGTTTTGGTGAGATCGTGCCTCTAGACGTGACTCCAATAACATCAAACAACTCCATTGCTTTTGGAACCTCGTTAGAGATCTGGTCATCTCTTTTTGTGTATGTATCTTTCATTTTTTGTTGAGTTTTCGTTCTCCTGCTTAGTGCTTTTGGTTCTTTGTTTAAGTTGAACCTATTACTTTTTATATATCAACTGTTAGACCTCATTTTTATATAGTGTTACCATAGAATCTTGGGTATTATTTCTTTTATTGTTTATTCATTTGTTAGTTTGGATTTTATAAATATTTGAGATTTTATTTTGTCAATCTATGATGTTATTATTTGGGGATTAACTATGATTTCTTAGCATTCTTCCATTGTTGTTAACTTTTGAATGCTTTACTCCTATGGGGTTAGAGTTAAGATAATGGTTGTAATTATTAAATTATTGTTATTTTGGATCATTTAACGTTTTATATCATTGCATTTGATTCATTATCCCTACTCCACTAGCCTCATCTAGTTATTTCATCATTTTTTATTTCTCAATATTTGTTAAATACATTGTTTGTTAAACATGGCCGATGAAAAATTTATCCGTAGGATTTCGAGGTCTCCCCATTCAAAAAGTTGGAAAATTTTAGTTTAGATTGATATTTGGTATATTTTAACATTCGAAAGCTTTGTTTAAATTCATGCATATTGTTTGTTAAACATGGCTGATGAAAAATCTATCCGTCAGATTTCGAGGCCTTCCCATTCAAAAAGACGGAAAATCTTTAGTTTAAGTTGATATTTGTTATATGTTAAAATTGAAAAAAATTTAGTTTAAATTCATATTTGTTACTTTTTAAAATTAGAAATTTTAGTTTAAGTTTCCGTACACGTTATTTGTTAAAACTGGTCGATGAAAGATCTATCCATCGGATTTCGAGGCCTTCCCATTAAAAAAAGATGAACAATTTTGGTTTAGATTGATATTTTTTATGTTTTGAAATTCAAAAACTTTGAATCAAATTCATGCATACTGTTTGTTAAATTTAGGTCAATGATAAAACTTTTCCGTATGTTTTCGAGGCCTCCCCATTAAAAAAGACGAAATAATTTAGTTTATTATTTATATATTCATTATTGTGTATATTATTTTTGTGTGTTTATTTCATGATTATCATACTTTTGTTATATTGTTTATCTCCTCCTCAATTTGAAAAAATGAGTACAGTCGGGACCCACAGTTGTGGATTTTGAAGGGTGCTAATACCTTCTCTTTGGAATAACTTGAATCCTTACTTGGAATTTTTGGTTCGCAGACTATTTTGTAAATAATTAATTGATTTCCTAACTATTCTTAAAGTTAAGTGGCGACTCTAAATTAAATTATTTTTTCTTTTAATTTCTTTTATTTTATTATTATTTTTATCGAGTTGTCATGACGTTGCGTCTTTCGGATGTTAACAGTTATTATTCTTCTTCTTACTATTGTTATTATTACTATTACTATTATTATTATTATTATTTCTATTATTGTTATTATTATTATTATTATTATTTTCATTGTTGTTGTTGTTCCCAAAAAGTTTTCGAAAATGTGCCTTGAAAGTACCCGGAAACATAATTTCCATATATCTAAAACTCTGTGCGCTATTTCGAAAATCCGACTTCATATTTTTGTTCAGGGGGTCAAATTTAGGGGGAAAAGGGTCTAACCCCGATTTTAGAGCGAATGATTCACAATTTTAATTTTTAAAGTGGCAATTTCTAGTGGTGTTTCCGTGTTCCCAATGCGATGCGCACCTGCTTTAAAATGGTGCCAGACTTTATTTCGGTCCAAGAATTTTAAGTCTAGGGCTTAAGTCTCCCCATGAGAAAAAAATACTTATACTTAGCCTTATATCACCCTCATATCATCCTAAACATTTCCCAATATTCACCAAAATACTTAGCCAAATACTTACTCGCAAATTCAAGTCCCAAAACCCTCATCCGGATCTCAAGATTCTCGTTCAAGCTTCAAGTCTCTATCTCCACTCTTCTTCAAGGTTTCTCCAAAAGCTAAGATATGTAGGTTTCTTTCATGGGTTCCTTTCACCTGTCATGCCCAAGCTTCCTTTTCATACAAGAATGATTTAAAGGTGATTTATTCATGGGTCTTGATTATTATGAAAATCACTGCATACTATGTTTGAACATATGAAATTGTGACTGTTTTACCATGTTTTGAGCTATGAGTCTAAGATCTATAGAAATGATTGGTGGAGGGTTTTGATGTCTATTTCTTACAGGAGTTACCAAGTATCTATTGAAGCTTTTACATTGAATTTATAGCATAATTTCATTCTTGAATTGCGTGGTTTTACACTAGCACTACACACCCTCTAAGTGTTTGATAAAATGTCAGAATGTGGTTTCTTGATGAATTAAAGGTACGAAGCACGAGATATGATATGAATGACTATATGATGATGAAAGGGTTTTGTGTATATGATATATTCTATATAAAGTGTTGCATTAGGCCATGCTCGATCCGGGGGAACTAGGAGTCTGGGTAACTTAGTTGAGGGGTTAGTATATCAAACACTAGGGTGCTAGGTGAGATTGCCACTAGCCTAGTTGAGGGGTTTGTACCCCACAAATAAGGGTGGTAGGTGAAATTGCCACTAACCTAGTTGAGGGGTTTGTACTTCACACACCAGGGTAGTAGGTGAGATTGCTAATAACCTTGTTGAGAGGTTTGTGTCTCACAAACTAGGGTGATGGGTGATATCATCATCAACCTACCAAGGGATTTAGATATCGAAATCTAACTTAGTCTTCTCTACACATATAATATTCTATATTAGCATAACTTACTTTAGCATGTGTTATTTAAGCATTGATGATACTTGTCATATTGTTATATGATGTCTATTGCCTATTGTTATGCATTTTGATATTGATGTCTATCTCTTGTTTCATTATATCCTACATACTTAGTACATTCAAACGTTCTAATGTATACTCTTGCCTACATGATATCACTATGTAGGGATCGAAGCCCAAGTTGATCATCCTTCTCCTTCACATGGCTAGTTCGGTACTACTCAAGATAGTTGGTGATTCCTCCACTTCCAGGACCTTAGTGTATGTTTCTCTTATTATGCATTGTGACACTTTTCTTTAATTTTTATTTTGAATATGAGGGTTAGCCCGATTGCTTCTCTTGGCACCGGCTCTTATTTATGTAGTAGAGGTGTTGTTGGACATGCTATGTATCTGTGATATGAGCTTTGACTCTTTTGTCTCTTGATTATCATGTTATGCAAGCTTTCCCCGTAGTCCTATTGTCCTTATTTCTATTCTTTTAACTCTTTAAATGCTTCCGCAATGAATGATGTGTAATAATTAGTTAAGAGGCTTCTTTAGGGATCCTTTGGGCTCCCCATTCGCCTTGTCACGGCTAAGCCCTATTTTGGGTCGTGACAAACTTGGTATCAAAGCATTAGGTTGATAGATCCTCGGAGTCCAACACTCAGCATCGATTAGAGTCTTATTTATGATTGTGTTGTGCATGACAACTATGAGTAGGAGGATATGAGGCATTCTAGTAAATATTTCACTTCTTCATGATCCATATCATGCGATAGAGTTAGGTTCCTAGGACTTATTGCTAATCCCTAACCTTTACATTTCAGGCTATGTCTTAAGCTACTCAAGATGGTGATATGTCAAATGCGGAGGTTCGTAATGCTCTATTAATAATAGCCAAAGTGGTGACAACATTGGCAACTCAACTCAATCAACAAGTGGGTGCTCCCGAGACTTCTAGTGGTAGAGGGAGAGGTAATGAGGCTAAGAGGGTCCGTGTTGAGGGTAAGTTCTAAAGTTCCAAGGGGAGAGATAGAGGTAGTATGGTGCCTTATGTTAAGTGCCTAAAATGTGGTATAGGCCATGATGGCACATGCTTGAAAAGTACTAATGCTTGTTATAGTTGTGGGGAGATGGGTCATATAATAAAGGAGTGTCCTCATAAGCGTAAAAGGGGTAAAAGAGGTGATGAGGGGGTGGAAAGGCCTAAATGCCGGAACTATGGGGAGGGCTATGGTGGCCTATGTTTGAAGAAGTCTAATGCTTGCTTGGTTTGTGGTGGATTTGGGCACAAAGTTAGTGGTTGTCCTCTTGCTCAACCGAAAGGAGGTTATGGTGGGATGACTAATCCCAAGTGTCGAGGGTGTGGGAAGAACCACGGTGGCCCATGTCGGAGGAACACTAGTGCTTGCTTTGGATGTAGTAAAGTGGGTCACAAGTTAGTGGATTGTCCATTTGTTCGAAGGGAGTGTTAGGGTGGTCTACTTTTGGATCGAGGTGGTCATGTTGATCAAGTGGATCAAGGAGGAGATGAGATGCCCAATGCTATTACCAGTAAGTTAAAGTTCCCTTCGCTTCGATGTGCATCATTAATAGGCCTGGTATGCCCCTATTTTTGCTATATTCTTTTTGGTTGCTAGTGGGGCTCCTTCTGTGCCCAAGTTGTTGCATGGACCTTTGGTTTCTATCTTTTTGTAGAGTATATTGTTGTTAGAAGGGTCACAGGTGTTGATCCAGGTTCGTATTGCATTAGGTTTTGCCTTGTTGTTGTTAGAGTTGATGTGGTGGATTTGAAGGCATACTTGGGATGGAATAGTTGCATACATGTTGTGTCTCCAAGGATGGTAGGACCCATAGAATTAGATCTTGATTCCCTAGTGAACCCGTCCTTAAGTGGAAGAGTCTTGATGTGGTGGTCAATTGATTGCAAGGGGGTAAGTCCATTTCATGTCTTAAGGTACAATTGATCTCTAAGGGGTTGCATTTATCATCTTGTGAGAATTGGAGGTATTGAACCTAAGTTATTTTGTTTATACAATTGTTGGTGGTGGTAGATGAGGCCTTGAATATCCTTTTTCGATATTTTAAAATTATGGTAGTGTCTTTTGATTTGACAAGTACACAGGTTATGCCTATAAGTCTTATGATTAAGATCTTTAGTCCCTACTCTAATAGGCTTATGGTTGTTTTGGTGATGATATGATAGTTCGTTTCTCTTATGAGGTAGTGCATGTGAGTCATTTAAGGGTAGTACTACAAAGTTTAAGGAAGAAAGTTGGATGTTAGAAAGGAGAAGTAAGAGCTTGGTTGTAATAGGTTGCATTCCTAGGTCGTATGGTGCCAATCGATGTATTAAAGTGGACCCTAGTAAGATGAAGGTGATTAGAGATTGACCTAGACCTTTGAACCCATTAGATATTAGGAGCTTCTTGGACTTAGCAGGCCACCAGAGGTTGTGAATAGGTTGTCTTCTATTACTTCTCCTATGACTTAGTTGACCCTAAGTAAGGCCAATATTGTGACCGACGTTTTGAGTAGGGTGATTTGATAGGTCAGAGAGTTGCTATCTCTTGTGTGATTCCTCTGTGCTAATAGGATTCATGTGTGTGTCTCTGATGGTTGTATGAGTCCATAGTGGCTAGAAAAGATATATAAGGGTTGCCCTATGTTATCATTGCGTAGAGTCTTGTCACATGATCTCAGTTGGACGTAGTTTGAGGTGTTGGAGGTCTTAGGGTAGTTTGGGCTACTTTCTTAGCATGCTTCCAGTGAGTGTAGAACCCGTAAGGTTGTAATATGAATGTTGAGGATGGTCAATATATTCTATCAACTACAATGGGTTAGTCACTTCTCTAAAATTAATCTTGGTACAGGTTCTGTCCCCAACAGAGGATGAGGGTAGGTGATATCCCTAAGTATCTTTTCGGACTAAGAGTGAGCATTATTAGAATTGATAGAGTTGTTTGGTTGACTTATACACCTGTGGTGTTTGTGGATTCTTGATTAGGGTCTTAAAACCCTACCTTGATATATTTGTGGTGGTCTCTAGTGATGAGGTATTGATTTGTTTAGAGCTTATAAATTATTTAGGGGTAGTGTTGCAAGTCTTGGAGGATGAGAGGTTGTTTGCTAAATATGATAGGTGTGCATTGTAGATAGCAAGAAGGTGGTTAGAATTCTTTAAGGATTATGAATGAATGTGCATTATTTTTCCCCGGTAAGGCTAATGTTGCTGTCAATGCTCTAGGTAGCCTAGCATATGTTGTTGATGGTCGCAAAGAGGAGGCTAGTGGGGTCCATCAGTTGTGTTAGGTTGAGGGAAGTTGAGCATGGTGGTGTAGCATTCTTTATAGTTCTAAATCTTCTTGGATTAAGAGGTCTAGATTAGGCAAGGCCTTGATACCGCCTTATTAGGGTTGGAAGTTTTGCGTGAGGAGATGATAGAGTGGAGGTTGTTTCCTAAGGGGGAGATGGTGGTTATGGTACCAAGTGGGTTAGGTGTATTTAAGGTTGACAATTGAGTCGAGGATTGAGAGTACTTATAGAGTGTAGAGGGAGGTTGGTAAGGTTGCATAGGTTTGGGAATTGGCTGTATTAGGGGTATAATTTATCCGATTTGTCATGCTTCTAGGTTGAGGGGATGTGTTGGTGAATTTAGTGCTATAAAACTCTTTGAAGATTGTGAGTGATGTAGAGGATAAGTTGACTTAGGAGAAGGTCACGGTGGGGGTGTTGATGGATGAGTGGAGAAGTTGTCTAATAATAATGTGGTGCTCGTCAAGGCCTTTTTAGGGGAGTCATCTATTCGTATGTGTTTCTTGGGGAGCCGATGCGGGCGTGGAGAAATAATATCCACATCTGTTTCATTCTATTCAAGCTTATGATGACATGTCAAGTCCTTTTCATGATTCTAAGCCTTATGTTTCAGCCCTTATATCATTTGCATGCATCCATGTTTATGTTAACAAGTTCATAATGATTTTTGACACTTATGTTGATATTTTGAAATTGTGTTTTAAATATATTATTGCATTCTTGTTGGGACTGATTTATTCATGATCACTCTTCTTATATACGATTTTTGACACTTATATTTTGAAATTGTGTTTTAAATATATTATTGCATTCTTGTTGGGACTGATTTATTCATGATCACTCTTCTCATATATGTTTCTTTGACATTCGGGGATGAATGTTTCCAAGGGGGAGATATTGAAATGACCCCAAAAAGTACCCGAAAATGTGCCTTGGAAATGCCCGGAATCGTAATTTTCATATATCTAAAAATCAATGAGCTACTTCGGAAATTCGAGTTCATATTCTTGTCCAGGGAGTCAAATTTAGGGGGAGAAGGGTCTAACCCCGATTTTACAGCGAACGATTCACAATTTCAATTTTTAAAGTGGCGATTTCCAGTGATGTTTCCAAGTTCCCAATGTGATGCGCACCTGCTTTAAAATGGTGCCAGTTTTTATTTCGGTCCAAGACTTTTAAGTCTTGGGCCTAAGTACTCCCATGCGTAAACATACCTATACTTAGCCTTATTGCACCCTCAAATCATCTTAAACATTCCCCAATACTCACCAAAACACTTAGCCAAATACTTACTCCCAAATTCAAGTCCCAAAATCCTCATCTGGATCTTAAGATTCTCCTCCAATCTTCTTCAAGGTTTCTCCAAAAGCTAAGGTATGTGGGTTTCTTTCATGGGTTCCTTTCACCCATGATTCCCAAGCTTCCTTTTCTTACAAATTGCATGATTTAAATGTGATTCATTAATGGGTCTTGATTATTATGAAAATCATTGCACATTATGTTTGAGTATATGAAATTGTGATTGTTTTACCATGTTTTGAGCTATGAATCTCAGATCTATTGAAAGGATTGGTGAATGATTTTGATGTTTTATTGCTTGAGGCTGTTACTAAGTATCTATTGAAGCTTTTACATTAAATTTACTAGCATGATTTCACTATTGAATTACATGATTTTAAACTAGCACTACACAGTCTCTAAGTGTTTCATAAAATGTCCGGATGTAGTTTCTTGATGAATTGAAGGTACAAAGCACAAGATATGATATGAATGAATATATAATGATGAAAGGAGCTTCCGCATATGATATATCCTATATAAAGTGTTGCATTAGGCCATGCCCGATCCGGGGGAACTAGGAGCCTGGTAACCCAGTTGAGGGGTTAGTATCTCAAACATCAGGGTGGTAGGTGAGATTACCACTAACCTAGTTAAGGGAGGGTGGTAGGTGAGGTTACCACTAACCTAGTTGAGGGGTTTGTATCTCAGACACCAGGGTGATAGGTGAGATTGCCACTAACCTAGTTGAGGGGTTTGTACCTCATAGACCAAGATGATGGGCAAGATCATCATCAACCTACCAAGGGGTTTGTACTTTGGAAATCTATCTTGGTCTCTTCTACACATATGATATTCTATGTAAGCATGAGTTAATTAAGCATGTTTTATTTAAGCATTGATAATACATGTCGTATTGTGATATCATGTTTATTTCCTATTGTTATGCATTTTGATTTTGATGCCTATCTCTAGTTGCATTGCATCCTACACACTTAGTACATTTAAACGTACTAACACATACTCTTGCCTACATGATATCATCATGTAGGGATCAGAGCCCAAGTTGATCATCCTCCTTCTCCACGTGGCTAGTTCGGTACTACTCAAGCTTGTTGGTGATTCCTCCACTTCCGGGACTTTAGTATATGTTTCTCTTATTATATATTGAGACACTCTTCTTTATTTTCAATTTTGACTATAAGGGTGAGCCCGATTGCTTTCTCTTGGCCCCCGCTCTTATCTATGTAGTAGAGGTATTGTTGGACATTCTATGTATCTATGATATGAGCTTTGACTCTTTTGTCTCTTGATTATCATGTTATGCAAGCTTTCCCCATAGTCCCATTGCCCCTATTTCTACTCTTTTATGTCATTTAAATGCTTCCGCGATCAATGATGTGTAATGATAAGTTAATAGGCTTGTTTGGGGATCATTCGGACTCCCCATTCGCCGTATTACGACTACACCCTATTTTTTTTTTTGTTGTTGTTGTTGTTGTTGTTGTTGTTAAAGCTGATAGTTGGGAAAAGTAACGTAAAATTCATGAGAAATATGATATCAATGATGACACTTGTTCATGAGGATGAAGTCATACACGATAAGACTATTAATCGAAGGAAGAAGAAAAAAAGGATCCAAGAAGAAAGGAAAAAGCACTTCGAGATGGTCAATGAAGAGATTGGAACCAAAAAAAGAAGAGGACATTATTAGCAATTTTTCATATGAAGATGGAATGAATTTAATTAAAATTATGTTGGGCATTTGTATTTTCCTTTAATATTGTTTTTTCGGATGTCTTTTTTTCCTATGTTTTAGGTTGTTAATTATGAGTAACATGGTTGGGAAGTAGTTATGTCTTTTTTTCCTATGTTTAAGTTTGTTAATTATGAGGAACTTGGTTGGGAAGTAGAGTGATGTGTTTTTTTGTCATGCATAATATAAAATTATATAAAACTTGTTGCAATTTCTCTTAAATTCTTATTTTATTTTATGACGAATTATTTATCTTAATTGTGAAAACATTTTTATTTTTTTCTTTATTATTCAATTAAAATATTTGAAAAAATAAATTAATAAAAATGTAATAATTTTTTAATAGTGATGTTGGTTTTGGCAAATTTTATGGCTAATATTATCGACATATCCCTACATATGTTAAGATGAAAAAAACATTAGAAAATAATATATAAATTCCTATATAACTTATATGAATTATTAGATATTGACTTTTAATTTTAACATAGTTAAACTAGCATACACAACTAAATTATCATGAATTAATTTTTTCTTACTCTACTAAGATAATAATTTAAAAATAGTTTTGATTTTTTAGAGGTCTAATTTTGTTGTTTTTTTTTTTTTTTTAAGTAGTGTCTTAAAACCAAACGACCATAAAATAAAATACATATATAATTGTATAAATGACTATTCTTTTGGGCTATTTTGTTTCTAATTAAAAAAAAACTAACGGCTAATAGAAATTCTATATATATTTGAATTGATAGCAGGTAATCAAATAATTTTTTGCACGTTTCATGTCATAAACTAACATAGGTAAAAAATACATCTAAACAAACATAAAGAAAATTACAAAATGAAACATTACAAAAAAATTAGCCTACATTTTTTAAAACTCAACTAGAGCTTAAAAGTGATTTTTTTAATCTTGAACTTGATTGGATTAGTGAGTCCACAAAATATTAAACACTTGATTTTTCCAAAGCGAAAACTATGATAGAGATCTTTTAATAATTTGTAAAATTTTCAATTGGTGAACAATTCTATGAAACTATATAAGATCAAAGTATGAAGGATTTAGTATTACTATAAAAGATAAAGAAATTAAAACATGTGAAATAGAATTTGAGAGGATTTCAATTTTAAAAAAATACCTTTTACTAACTCTCAAGTTCCCACTTGCAACTTGCAAGTATCATCATCTGAAACTATATACAAAGGAAATATTCTTCTCGATTGGCCAACGATCCTTTTTATGCACTAATCACGAATAAAACACTCAAAAAGTAGGAAAGGAAGAGATGAAATGAAGATAGTTAGCTGCAAAATGATTGACATAAGTTTCTTTTTAGGACAAAAATAGAATCTATTATGAAGAATTCATCTTTTTTTTTTAAAAAAAAAAAATTGTGTTTCCTCTCCTCTCTTTTTCTTGCTGAGAGAATATAAAAAGAAAAATACGCGTGGTGACAAACAAGTAATTGAAAATAGCAAACAAAAGCTAGTGTTACACGCAACTCTAACACCTTCCATTTGAAAAATTAGTATCGATCTCTGAATATTCAAATAAATTGGCACACGTATAAATTTGTTGACATCTGAATAATACAAATAAATACAGTTATGTATACCGTCAAAGTAAGTTTAACGTATTCTTTGTTAGAGAAAAGAATTTATGACCTAATTCAACTTCAGAAGTTATCTCATGAGAGAAGAATTGTTCAAGAGCATATATGGAGATTAAATTCCCATCTCATAAATGCTATGGACTCCAACACCCCCACTACCAACCCACATGTCAAGGACTAGACAACTAGAAAATAAGCAATATAAGATCGGGGATTCAACATAAAAAAATAATGAATTGAGATAAAGGAAACTACAAAATCAGCCACACAAAAATATTATTCTACCCTCTTTTTATCAAACTCAAATAGAGCTTAAACTTGATTGGATTAGTGAGTCCACATAAAGTTAAACACTTTATTTATCAAAAGTGAAATTTCAATATTATAAATAACTCTATGAAACTATATAAGAATCAAACTAACGAAGGATTTTATACTACTATAAAAGGTAACAAAATTAAAACAGGTGAAATAGAATTTAAGAGAGAATTTCAATTTTTCTAAAAAAGTACCTTTTACTAGCTCTCAGCTTTCCATTGTGCAACTTGCAAATATCATCATGGGAAACTTTTTACAATAGAAGTATTTTTAACAATCGATCAACGGTCCTTTTCGTTCATTGATCGTGGATAAAACACTCCGAATAAGAAGAAAAGGAAGAGATGAAGTGAATATGGTTAGCTGCAAAGTGACTGATATAAATTTCTCTTCAGGAGAAAAATAAAATTTATCATAAAGAACTTTTTTTTATTTTTGCATTTCCTCTCCTCTTCTTTTCTTTCAAAGAAAATATAAAAGAAAAAATATGTGCGACAACAAACATGTAACTGAAAGATAGTAAACAATAACTAGTGCTACACGCAACTCTAATACGTTTCATTTGAAAAAATTAGTATCGATCTTTCAATTAATATGCAAATAGACTGCAACGTGTATAAATTTAAGTTATACAAACAAATACATTATGTGTACTACCAGCGTAAGTTTTGGATATTTTTTGTTAGAGAAATGAATCTTGTGCTTTACTCAATTTCAAGGTTAGCTCATGAGTAAAGGATTGTACAAGATCATAAAGGAGATTAAATCTTCATCCCATGAATGACATGGACTTCAACACCCCCCACTGGTCACTCGCATGTCCAAAATTTGATATCTGGAAAGTGAACAATGTAAGACAAGAGATTCAACATCGAAAAACAATAAACTGAGATGAAGGATATTAACTAAATTATCATTTTAGCCCATCAACTAATTTAGTTATCTAAAATTATACTTTAACTGGATAACAAAAGTTATCTAATAGTCCAAAATACCCATTAAAATATAGGGGATGAATAATTTATAAAAGACGAAACTCTATTTCTCAAAATGATTTAACGGGTCATTACAACATGCATGTATATAAAATTGTTGATATTTGAATTGTACAAAGAAATATAGCTTTGCATACCCCAAAAGTAATTGCTAACTAAATTAGTTGTTACTCAAGGCTGCATAGTCAAACTCTCTAGTTATTTATGAGTGTCTATTTCGCTTTAGGAGGTATGAAAGTAAATTTTGAATAAAAATCATTTGATTTCTATTGATTCTCCTTTTGTTGTGTTATGTACATGACGATATCAGTTGATTACTGTCAATGACAATTGTTATTAGGACGCGCTCAAGATGTCTCTCTTCATTTTTTCATTATTAAATGTGAATAACATTAATAGATAATCGAAAAAAATACCATTATTATGAACAATAACATTATTATGAACAATAACCTTGTATTTTATGTGTGAAATTTGAAATTTGACAATTATAATTACCTCATTCGCTTACTTTCATTTATCTACTATATTAAAAATACATGTCCATTTTAACTTGTTCATTTGAAATATCAAGAGATAATATGTCACTTAATTCCTAATTTATCTTTATTATTAAGTATAATCAATTTTCAAAGTATTAAAGTAATTCTATTCAAAGGGTAATATAGTAAAGTTGATATTCAACTGAAGAATGATTATTTGTGGTTCTGTATTTGTGAATTCTCAGAAAGTATTCACTAATTATTGTTATGTGATTTCTTTGTAGGTTATAATTTTTACGAAGAAAATTTTATAACAATATCCTAGTAAACTTTGGCCCATAATATTTGAAACTCTACAATAATGACTACCTTTTGTCACGCTTCGGGAGGGTACCCTAGACGTAGCAGACCCCTAGATACTATTGCTAGTCCCTAAGCAAACCACTTGATCTCATCACATTCATCCAATCAATGAACTCTATCAATCAGCAGAAGACAAAGGTGTCAAGACCCAACCCCGGGGCCATGACGGGTGCCGATTGGACACCTAGACCAACGTTCAACCACAAGTCTTATCCGTAAATATACGAACTCTACCGAAATTTCGGTAGAGTTTCCCCTGTTTTACTGACTAACCGCACCTGCAACAGCACCCAGAATACAATGACAAAACACACATATATATATACATATCAACGCGGACCGACAAGGTCTCCGTTGCGGTCCTGCCGCCTAATAAAGTGTCAAACATGTA
>JAOTQR010050552.1:0-14641 GCA_025774065.1 Solanum ossicruentum
TATATTTGGAAGGTAGATATCTTGTAGATAATTAGTTCCTTAGAATTAGGCTAGTCTCACGCCTAATTGAAGGCTTAACTTTGTATATATTCTAACTTTGCATATTGTTAATGGTTAAGGAAAATATTCCCCTTCTATCAAAGAATGTAGAAAAAGTGTGGGTCTGAATGTTGTTTTGTAATCTATTCTTATGAGTAATACAAAAAATTTCTCTCAAATTCGTGTTTACCAACGTTTTATTATTCCCTTGGGCTTCAATAAGTGGTATCAGAGTCAGATTAGAAGCGTTGGTCAAGTTTTTTTTTTGTGATGGGGAGACTATTCACCGGAATTCCGTTAGAGACTGTTCACCGGGTTTTCTGATCTTTGCTCAAAATCTAATTCTGACTGCACCATTGAATTTATCTCGTCAAACGAAGTCCAACGCACCAAACGGCGACCTAATCGGAGTTCAAATAAGCCCAGAATCGAAGTTAAAGTTGGGTCAACTCTACCAAAATTTTATCGGTGACGGAGATACTGTTCATTGGAGTTATGTCGAAAACGACGACACTCTTCACCAGAGAACGACGGAGAAGATGATCAGAAATACTGTTCATAGCCGGAATCTACAATAGTTTCAAAAATTACAAATTAACCCCTTAAGTTCTCTGAAATTTCAATATGGTCCCTCAATGTTTAGGAAATGTCAAATTGGCCCCTATATTTTTTGTCATTACATTTTGACCCCTAATCTTTCTAAAATTATAATTTGATCCTACATTTTTTCAAAATTATTGTTCTACTCCAATAATAGAATTTTGGCCCCGAAGTGTCAATTCCACCTTTTTAACCGTTCTGGACGTAAAGGTGAGCTCTATTTTTCAAGATCTAATCTCGTTTTGGTGAATTAAGCTATTTCAAGGTGAAAAGGACCACAGAAGAGTCAACATCATCTTCCGGAGCCATGATTATGCTCACTGCCACAACTACACGTTGTGGAGACCTTGGATGGAAGATCTCCTAAGCTGTAAAGATTTATTCGATCTTATCGAATTGAAAGTTGAAAATCCAGATCCCGCCAAGGAGTCAGAATAGAAGAAATAAATTGAAAAACTATAGGTCAAATCCGTCAATGGATTGATCATAGTGTCTTCCACCATGTTGCATAAGAGACAGATGCGTATGCCCTCTGGAAAAAGTTGGAGGACATGTATCAGGCAAAGATCGCTCGGAATAAAGCCCTGTTGATGAGGTGTTTAGTCGACATGAAGATTAAAAATGGAACTTCACTTGCCGATCATACTAGTGAGTTCCAGAGCTTAGTCAACCAGTTGTCATCTGTAGAGATGCCATTTAGCGATGAAGTTTAGGCGCTGCTACTACTCAATTCCCTTCCCGATAGTTGGGAAACGCTGGTCGTATCACTCAACAACTCATCCCCAAATGGAAAACTTACCATGTCAATGGTCAAGGATGCTCTATTTAGTGAATAGACAAAGAGAAAGGACATGGCACAGATCAGATTCATGCCCTTGTCACAGGGAACCGGGGGAGGCAACAAAAGAGTAACAAAGGCAAATGGAGAGGAAGAAGTAAGAGTAGAGGCAGATCCACTGATAGCAGGAAACCAACATATAAGTGCCATCATTGTGGAATTGAAGGATATATGAAGAAGAATTGCTACAAATGGAACGAGGAGCAAGCCAGAGCAGTTTGCAGCCGAAGAACAAGGATGGAGAAACATTAGTTACTATTCTTGGAGATGTAGCTTATTGTTCAACCCATAATGAGATATGCCGTCACGTCTCAAGAGAAAATACGGAATGGGTGGTAGATACTGCAGCATCCTACCATGTTACTCCGCATATGGAATACTTCACAACGTATAAAGTTGGAGACTTTGGAGATGTAAAGATGGGGAATTCCAGTTCCTCTGGGATTGTAGGAATTGGTGATGTCTAGATAAAGACAAGTTCCTGGAGTACAATCACTTTGAAGGATGTCCGTCATATGCCAGATCTTCGTCTGAATCTTATTTCAGGTCTCTTGACAAACAGGCTATGATAGTCATTTCACTAAAGGCACATGGAAGTTGTCAAGAGGCACTATGACTATCGCTCGAGGACATATTTGTGGCACGTTATACAAGACTCATGTGAAAATAATCACAGACAACCTCAATGTAGTGGAAAAGGAGGCTTCTCAAAATTTATGACACCAGAGACTTGGCCACATGAGTAAGAAAGGGTTGTCTACCTTGGTGAAGAAAGAGCTTATCAATATGGACAAGGATGCTGCACTAGATCGTTGCAACCATTGTCTGTTAGGTAAGCAGTATAGAGTCTCATTTAATTCCTCTTCAATGAGAAGATCAGAGTTACCCAGTTTGGTACACTTTGATGTTTGTGGTCCCTTGGAGGTTGAACACTCGGCGACAATCGATACTTTCTAACGTTCATCGATGATGCTTCTTGAAAGGTATGTGTGTAGTTATTGCGAATGAAGGACCAGGTGTTTGGTTACTTCAAATTGTTCCATGTCATGGTAGAATGTGAGATAGGAAAGAAGTTAAAGTGTCTTCGATCCGACAATGGAGGTGAATACTCTTCCAGCCAGTTTGATGCCTATTGCAGATCATATGGCATCCGACATGAGAAAATGGTCACATGCACCCCTCAACACAACGGGGTAGCTGAAAGAATGAATCGAACAATCATGGAATGTGTTTGGAGCATACTCAGTATAGCTAAGATACCAAAGCGATTCTGTTGAGAAGCCGTCAAAGCTGCCTGTTACTTGATCATTTGACGTTCCGGAGAAACTTTGGTCTGGAAAGGATCCATCATACTCTTACTTAAGAGTATTTGGGTGTTTGGCATACGCACATGTATCCAAGGACTTCAGGCAAAAGCTAGATGCAAGGACCACTCCATGCATTTTCATTGGCTATGGAGATGAAGAATTTGGATACAGGTTATGTGATCTAAAGGAGAAGAAGGTGATCAGAAGTAGGGATGTGGTTTTCATGAAAGTCAAACAATTGATGACATTGAAAACCCATAGTGTCTCAGAAGACAAATATTGTAAATCAGATGCCAGAACTAGCAACAGAACCATTCATGAGAACTGGTGATGTTGTGCCAGAAGATATGCCAGAAGTAGGAGACAATGAGGAAAGTGACGATACTGAGAAGGGGGAGCCACAACCCCATATGGCAGATGTTTCAGGACCATCACATGGCCAAGATGATGGTGGATCTCCTCAGATTGTTCCAGAAGTTCATAGATCTGAATAAGGTCGGATTCCATTGAGAAGATGTCCAGAATCCGAGTACCTTCTTTTACTCTATCTTCAGGATATGGAAGGTGTTCATCCAGCAAATCACTGAGTTGCTCATCATCTATAGTCGATGAATTTGCTAAATACAGTAATATATTACCCAAGATGCTTTCCTTTGATTATATCCAGTGATAACACTCCAAAGCTTTACACATCACATATTTGCGTAACCTTCATAGATATGTTGTTAGGAAATATCCCTCCTACATGGTGGGATTGTCCAATTAATTTGGGTTCTTTAATTGGACTATTGTTTAAGCCCAAATATGTGTTATTTTGTCTTTGGCCAATTTCAATTACTTGGCTAATAAAAAGAAAACAACAGTCAGTAGATTAAGTAGCAGCAAAAAATCAGATTTAGAAGCTGCAGAAGAAAAAACAGAAAGCAGCAGATTTTTTGTCACTGTGCAGGAAGCTTGGTTTTCCTTCCAGATCGAAGGCCAAACGAAGTCCGATCATCCTCAAATTTTAGTATATTTTTCATGACATGTTTCTCTTGAAGTACATTAATCAGTTTCTCCTTTTGATGCCCAAAAGGTCAATTTCTTGCTGCATTTTTCAGACCTGCATTTCTTCGAACTTTTACGCTATTTTAATGAAATTGTTGATTGTTGTTTTTTCAAGAATGTTTCTTGATGATTGTATTTTCCTCTAGTGTTTACTAGAGAGGAGAATTTATTGTACCCACTTGGTTCTTCGTGATTAGTAAAAGTTTTCGTACTATTGTTGAACGGTACCGTGGTTTTTTCTCCGATTTGGGGTTTCCAGGTAAATTGTGTGATCTCAACTTTATTTCCATTATTTTTACTGATCTGTTGCTGCTGAAAATTTGGAGTTCATTGTGCTTTTTCATTCGTCTTATTTATTTGGGAGAAAGATTTTATTGCACTTCAGGTTGTGTTTCGTCATTGCTTTCCCAACAAAGTGGTATAAGAGTTTGGTTATTTTTTGGTAGGCTTCTTATATTGTTTATAATGGATGACAAAGTAATTGTATAAGGAATGATTAGTTTGGACTGTTGAAACCCAATTTTTACCCTCCACGATATAAATTAATTATCGAACATTTATTTTATTTTAGCGATTTGAAACTATTTTTTAAAAAATAAATAAATTAAATTAATATTTTACACTGGCGCGTAGGGGCCATGCGCCCCCAATCCTTCATCTTTCCCTTTTCTCTTTCCCCTTCACGCTTTCACCTTTCCCCTTTCCCCATTTCCTTTCCTTCTCAAAAACAGACGGAACCAGAACCTAGATGCTCCCCCAACGTCCAAAGACCGACCACCCACACCGTCATCCCTACGCATGCATCACCCCGCGCCCCCAAATGACAGTTTGTCCCTCACGCGTGCCCCTTTCTTGTCGATATTGATCCGTTGCCCTAATTTTTGGGGACCTATTTGAATCACCTCTTCTTGTTGATTGAGGGCAGCGAGCAATCATTTGGAAAACCTGAGCAACATTCATTCTTAAGAAGGCGAAGAACTCTTACTTTGATACTTAAGCTAATTTCCAGAAAACTCATATAATTTCGAAGCCAAAATTGTTGGTGTTGAAACAAAGAAAGCGTAGACGAAGCTCCCATCTCGGTGGTGTCGACGTTTGCCCTAGCTCAGTTCTCAGTTCGCTGCTCCGACAAAGGTAATATTCCAATCCCTCTTTTCGTTCGAATCTCATGTGTTGTGACTGAATGTGGTACCTGAAGCTATATCGAGGTTATTCATGTTTGCATTTTGTCAGTTTAACTGAATTGCTCTGTCAAAGCAAGATTGTACTATAGGATGTTGCGTTGATCATATTAGATTGAAATTAGTTCCAAAGCATTAAAATGATGCATCTCAACTACTTTATGATTTGATGATTAACTCTTTGATGCGAGGTTTAGTTTTCTTTGTTGAAAATACCTTCATATTTGAGTTAACTTAGTCACAAATGATAACACATTTATCTTCATCATGCTGGAATTAGTGAAAATATTGGAAAGTATGTTCTCGTTCCTAGCATTTCCTGTATACTGCTAGCTTCTTAAGAGTCAAATTAGCGCCGACACAATATTATTTCTCAAATAAATGCTGGAATGTTCAAAGTTTTGGTCTGTTTGTGCTGAAATTCCTGGTCCTTTGCAATAATGTCAATTTGAGTTTCTAGGGTCTGAAATGTTCACATGTTTTTTGCTAAAATTCCTGTTCCTAGCATTTCCTGTATATTGTATGCGAATGCTTTCACATGAAATGTTCACATGTATGCTTTCATCCAGATGAACTCATTTTCCTTACTGATGCATAATGTTTTGTCCCTCATCTCAATTTAAAGTTCATGATAGCCTTATATTGTTGTGTTTTGAAATATGATATTGCTATATTTTGTTTTGAAATCTAGAATGCTGCTCTCTGTTTATCATTAGATGTTCTTTTCTTAAAATTGATACTTTTGACTACTGGGTTGTTGCCTTCATGTGTTAAGTTGCCTAAAAATGCTTCCCCTTTTCCCCACTGCCTACTAGTTTGATCCCTCTTCTTTTATTGTCTAATGTTTTGATTCAGTTCAGCAATTGTTTCTTTCATGCTTGCTTTTCATGATCATTATGTATGTCTGGTTCTTTTTTGAAATCTTGATCATTAGTTTAATAGGGATTTGATTTATGGATATTGTGATTCGTATGCTCTTAAATTATCTACCCTCATAGGTAGTATAACATTTGTATGATTTCTTATTCTATTTTGATCCCATAAAAGCATGACAACCTGATGGCTTAACATGGGCCTTTATTTGATTTATTTTTGTTCGTCCCTGTACAAGTTTACTTTTGAAAGTTACTACAACTACATCTTCTTGGAATCTACTTTTGAAAGTTACTACAACTACATCTTCTTGGAATCTTCTTCTTTTCTTGGAAATGTCAATTCGAAGCTCGGACTTATGTTCTTTTGGCTTCATTCTTTCTTTGCATGCTTCCTCCTCGAGTCCATTGGACTCCTCCTTGCATTTTTGAATGGGCTATGCAAGCCCCTTGTCGAATCTGGAGAGGCAGTCTGGGTCGTGGAGCTGATTTACAGGATTTGGAGGTCCGAAGGAGGCCGTTATACACTGATATACAATGTACACAGTTAAAAAATGGGCTAAGCGCAGTCCTTTCTTTAATTCTTTCTTTTATTTTATCATTTGTGAATACTTATTGTTTTGTTTACTAACTCTAATATTGTTTGGTTGGTTAATCTGATTAAATTTCCCCAACACGTCAAACCATTTCTGTTAATCTTTTTTTAATAAATAATAAGAAAATATAACAATAAAAAGATAATAAAAAAAGTGCGATTTTACATTTTAGTTCCGTTTTCAAACCTAGTCAATTTTCTTCAAATTCAGTTAATTGCTTTCACTTTGGTCAAATTTAGCCATAGTCTTAAAAATTCAAATCTTTCAAATTTAGGCAACTCTTTCGAATTAATCTATTTTTGCAAAGTCAATCAAATATCTTTAAAAGTTAGTCAACCTTTTAATCATCGGATAACCGCATTTAGCGGCTATTTCAAATGCTTAAAACCTTCTTGAAGTGAAAATGTGAACCCGAACCTTTTCTTTGGATTTTAAAAAGATTTTTCTGTTTAGTCTTTTTAAATATTTATTGGTTTCCTAATTATCCTTAAAATTAGGTGGTGACTCTGTTTTCTTTCGAATTTCGGGAATTGGTTTTCTTAAACTAATTAAGTTTAAACTGATTTTTGATTTTCGAATAATTTTCTTTTCAAAAAAGTCATTTTTTCAGATAACAAAAATGGCAACTCCGCTGAGGACTTTCAATTAGGTTCTAACTATTAGATTAAGTTGTTTGACTAACTATTTAATTTGTTTTGTTATATTTTCTTATTTGCTTTATTTGTTTAAATTAGGTATTAAAGTATCATTAGCATTTCATGGCATTTTTTTTTTATGTGTATTTGGAAGGATGAATTTGCGAGCCCACAACCGAATTTCCATGTATATCAACCCTTTTCGGAATAAGTAACAATTTTATTGGTTCGACCAATCATTGTCACGATTTCCGGCTCAGGTTGTCCGCCTGGGTTCCCGATCTATTCAAAACCCACTCTTAGGCAACTAGGATAGAGCAAAGTCAAATCCCTACGATCTAAGTATTGGCATAGGACGACCCAACGTGTAAGGCGTGTTGGGCCCATTTGAACGACCACCCTGAGTCTATTCGGCCTATGACCGATAAGATGATCATACTTATGTGTTTTAATTGAAGGGTGTGTAGTAATTTAAGCAATTCCTTATCACTTGGGTGGGGGGAGGGGGAAATTAACATATTTTCTTACAGGATAACTCAGGTGTATAAATCCTCAGCAACTAGAATGGTGACCGGGCCTCCTCCCTCTCTCAAGATATGGTGGGCAAGAATGAATGAGTGCGACAAGAGAAAAGTTAAAAGACACATAGGCTACATCCCCTCTCTAATGGAAATGGAAGCTTGGCCAAATTTGATTAGAGCAATGATTAAATTTTGGGATGGAGATTGTATGGTGTTTCATTTTGGAGATGCCGAATTAACCCCTTCTCTGGAGGAAATATTAGCAAGTTATGAAAGTATAGGCATGTGCCACAAGAGAAAGTCTAAGCCGGATAATGACATTTTGATTCCCAAAGTGTGGGGTCCAGAAGAGGTTAAGAAAGCACTATCATCAATTGACATTAAATGGATAAAAGGACCAAATATTCCACTTTGAAAGTTATACTACCGATTTGGACGCGCTAGTGGCTACGAGAGGTTTAAATGCGAATTTACCTCCGAGAAAGCTTGGAAAGAGAAACAACCTTTTGTTTTCGCAGTATGCTTATTGGGGACCATGGTTTTTCCCCAAAATCTAGAGCATGCCATTCACCCTAGCATGATAATGGTTACTCATGCCATCTTCAATGGGATTAAAAATAGAACGTCAACCAAGTATTACACCCTAGCGCCTTTGATTCTCGCTGATATTTATAGGGATTTGGATAAATGTCAGAATGAGAATTGTTTCTTTCAAGGTTGCAACCTGATACTCCAGTGATGGATGATGAAGCATATACTCAAAGTCCACAACCCCATTGAATCGAATCCGAAGGTTCAAAGTGATCAATTTGTTTCTCACAGTTGGTGGTTATATTTCAATCATTTCAAAGTAGGAGAGGGACAACGATTCTGGATGCAAATACTGAATGGGTTGCGAGAGGAAGATATACAGTGGTCCATTGAGAATGTTGTTGTAAATGACATCATAATTCGGAGTAAAAATCTCCCTTTCTTGGTGTTGGCGGGGCTTAGAGGCACCTGATTATATGCTCCCGGTCGAGTTCTCAGGTAGTTGGGTCGCAAGCAGGACATTCAACAGGAAGGGGATATGAAGGAATTCACAACGAACCACAAGGACAGTCAAGTATCCTTCGCTAAGACAATAATTCGAGATTGGCAAACTCAGAATGCAACAGGAGGTAGGGTTCCCAACAGGTTTAATGTCGAACGCAGTGGTGCGTATATCGAGTGGTTTAAGAAGAACTTTGCTGGAACAATCAAATCTGGCCCGAGTATACACCGTCGTGGCAAGAATATCAAAACTGAAAGTCAAGAAAGGTACCAGGAAAATCATTTACATCAACACTTAGAGGATGCTAAAGTCATAGCGCAGCTTTGGCAAGAGCTCGATAGAGCAAGATAGTGCATAATTGGGTTGGATGATTGCATGGAGCAAAAAATTCAGACTATAAGGGAAACCAGTCATGCAACAAAAAAAGCTCAGTTGGCAAGGGACTATTTGTGGGAAGACAGGTACTTTATATGGCATGAGGTTGAGACGGCTAAAAGGGCAAGGATCAGTAAAAGAACTGAGGGAGCTTAGAGTCTTCTGATGTCCCCTGCGTAGGATTGATTTTATTTTTGTACTTTCTTATTTAGAATTTTAGGATTTGTATTTATGTTTTGTAAACATTCTGATGTATTTTTATCTTTGGGTAAAAGAAAATACATTGGGGATAATGAGTTGTCTTTAAATTGATACACATCCTTCAATTCGATAGGCCTACTCCTGACATAAAAAGGGCCACCTGCATTTAGGACACACAATAACTGTTTTATGCCACTTATTATAACTGTTTGTGTGATTATGTTATTGTATTTGGGTAGAATGATAGCCTACTCTTTTTGAAACCGCGGGCTAGTTTACTCTTGAATAAAGCAACAATTGTATGCTTATAGATATATGTGTATTACTTTCTAATTTGAAGAAACTAACTTGTTTGTTTTTCAATTATTCTTCTTACAGGTAATTTAGAACTGATCTGTGTTGATAAGCTGGCCGATCATCCTTATTTCACCAGATCCAGATTCTATAAAGATCTCTCTCTTGACCAAAGTCAGCAGAAAGAAAAAATGGCAGACCACAATGATAATACAAACCTGTCTGAGATCACTATGACAGACCCCATTGTCACACAACAAAGCCAATTGATTACACAGTTAATGCAGCAGATCGCAGACATGAAAATGGAAATGAGGAAGACCCAAGAATTAGCCAACTTGGCTATCACTGCTAATCTTCTCATTCCAGATGACGGGAGGCCCTCAATTCATTCTCCCTCTCGTAGTCAGGCTCATTAGCCTGTCCCCATCTAAATAAATCCACCAATTACTCCCACTCAAGCTTCTCCCATAGTCAACAACGCAGGACCTTCTAATATTTATTCCCAAGCACCGCCTCCTCTCCAAAACTCAAATATTACCCAAGCCAGCAACTCCTCCCAAATGGCTCACGCTACCCGTCCCCAGATAATCCATCCTGAAAGCCAACCACTAGATCAATACAATCCACCTGCCACACAAATTCTCCCTCCTAAAGTCCCTCATATCCTAATCCTTACAGATCCACAAAATCCCCAAGCCACTTACTCAGATATTGACCATTATGAGGAGAAGGAAAGAGAATGGAAGACCAAAGAAGAGACGGCCAAATCAGATATAAAGGAAGAAATCGCCAAAGCTAAAAAGCAATTTCACTTTGCACTTACGTAGTGGGCCTGGTTTATAAGAATCTGTGCATACACCCAGATTTGAACCTGCCAGAGGGGTTCAAAATACCAAAATTCGATACTTTAACTGGGAATGAGAATCCCTTGGCCCATCTGAGGGCGTATTATGATCAGTTAGTGGGTGTCGGGAAGAATGAAGCATTGCTGATGTGGCATTTTAGCTGAAGTCTGAGTGGGGAAGCCCTGGAATGGTTCACTTCCCAGGAAATAAATCGGTGGGCTAGTTGGGGCGCCATGGCCAAAGATTTTGTTAAAAATTTTGCTTACTATGTTGAAATAATTCCAAACCGCTATTCATTAGAGAAGATCAGATAGAAATCAACCGAGAGCTATCGGGAGTACGCTTTTAGATGGAGGAAGAACGCTGCCAGAGTACGCCCTCCCATGTCCGAGAATGAGATTATCGAAGTGTTTGTGCGCTCCCAAGAGACAGAATTCTATGAAAGAATGATGTTGCTCATTGGAGCAAAATTTGCAAATATAGTGAAAATTGGGGAGAATATAGAAGACGAGCTCAAAACGGGTAAGATTACCCGTATATCGACTCCAGTTGGAACATCCGGGACAATGAGAAAAAGGAAAGAAGATATGTCAGCTGTCTTCGGCGTACAAGACAAGAGAAGAACCCCTTGCAGTCACCCTAGAAAGTCTACCACTCAGACCCATCTTCAACCTACTCTCACCTTTCATGTTCAGTCAGGATATCACCCTTCACCCACAAATTACCAAACTCTTCCTTCCCATCATCAGTCCCCGCAATATCTAAACTACCAATCTCCTCCACCAAATTGCTCCCATACAAAACCAACTTATCAAAACCCCTTTACCAGTTACCCATCCCCAAATTTCCAAACCCCACCATCAAATTACCCAACACCGCCATACCCAAAATTCCAGACCCCTGCACCGCCCCATCAAAGCCATTCCAATTATCATCGAGTGCCTCCACCCCCATAAAATAACTATAACCCTCCTAACCTAAAAACCCCTAGGGTGTTCACTCCACTAGCCGAAAGTCGGACAAAGCTGTTTGAAAGGTTGTCAGTTGTGGGTTTGATCCAACCTGTCCCTCTGAAAGCCATGAAGGCTAATATTCGTTTCTTCAGAAGTGATCATACTTGTGCATACCACTCTGATAGTGTCGGACATGACGCTAAAGCTTGCATAAATCTGAAGCACAAAATCCAAGACCAAATCGATCAAGATATTGTTGTTCTTCGGACTGTCATTCCTAATGTCAACAAGAACCCTTTGCTTGATCATGAGGGAAACATGATCTATATGATTGAGAGGAAGGAAGATTGGGGCGCTTCTAAGAGGATAGTGCCAGATGGAACTGTAAGTTTAGAAAAAAGTGTGGCATCCCTAAGAATCGCCAGCAAACCAAAGATAGAGATTTTGATACCCTGTGGAGGGATTGCTACGAAAAGGGTTTACCAGCAAGAAGTGTGAGATCGAGGTTATCGATACAGTGAGAACAACTCAGGAAACAGGCAGGAAAGCTCCAAGATCGATAAGTGAAGCTGAGGCAGAAGAGTTTTGGAGGAGAATGCTGTCGCAGGACTACTCTATCGTAAAACATTTGGAAAAGTTACCTGCCCAGATTTATGTATGGGCACTCTTGATGAATTCACAGCATCATCGACAGGCACTAATGAGAATGTTGGATGATACCTGTGTACCAGTAGGAACAAATAGTGATAATCTGGCAGCTATGATAAGCCAGGTTACACAGGGTCATCGCATCAGTTTTGGCGATGACGAGTTGCCATTTGAGAGAGCAATGCATAATAAGTTGCTTCATGTTACAATCAAATGCCGAGATATGGTCTTGAATCTTATCTTGATCGATGATTGATCGAGACTGAATATTTGTCCTTTATCCACTCTTGAGCAGTTGAATTATGATATGGGGAAAATCCAGCAGAGTCGAATTAGTGTGAGAGCATTTGACTGTAACAGAAGGGATACAATGGGGGCAGTGAACCTAACAATTTGTGTAGGACCTGCTGAGTTTGTTGTCGAACTCCAGGTGATGGACATAGTTTACCAGCTACAACATATTGTTGGGTAGACCTTGGATCCACATGGCGGGGGCGGTACCTTCTACCCTTCATCGAATGATGAAGTTCATCTGGGATAAATAGGAAGTGGTCGTTCATGGTGAGGGAAGCCATTCAAATGTTCACGCGCCCATCATCAATAACATTGCCAAAGGATCAGATTTTTACACCATGGAAATAGTGAATACCACCGAAGATGACTAGACGTCAGGACCTCCTAAGCCGGCTGTTTATAAGATGATAGCCACAGTGATGTTAAGGATGGGTTTGAACCTGGTTTTGGGCTAGGGACATACTTGCAGGGTATTACCGAGCCTATTCTTTTGCCAGCAAAGCAGTCAAGATTCGGCCTGGGGTACACTATCTTGGGAGAAAATGAGCTAGGAATGCAGAATCAGAAGGACGATCAAACCTTGGCCCAACCAATACCGCAGTTGTATCAGTCATTTCTGATCCGAGAATGCCTAGATGACGATGGTCTCGAGGGAGGGATCTGGGACCTGTTTGAGGAAGTTGATGTAGTTGATGATGATGAAACAGACCAGGAGTCAGGTGTTCGAGATGCAGAACCGGATGACCAAAAGTCGAACGAAAGACCTACCTCACTGCTGATCCCCCACTTGTTTTGTAGGCAAAACAATTGTTTAAGTTACTCATTATTTAAAATAATTGACGGTCTGATAGCGGCCCGGGACCCTGCTTTCACTTGTGTTTAATTTTGTAAATTTCTCAAAAGGCAGATTGACCTTTGGTCATATTCAAAATTTGCACTTTATTTCAAATGAAAGTCTCCTATTTCAAATTGCACTTAATATTCATCTTGTCAAGTTCAAATACTTCTTATCTAATTATGTTTATTTATGATACAGTTTAAACAATTTCAAACCTGCCAATGTCATGTCATGTCAAAAGCTGAATGAACAAAATGAAGCATATGATAATAAGTTCGAGGAACGTGATGAAAGAACCTTAATTTTTGAACATATTGCCCAAGAATTGATAGAGTTTGAAAATCGAGACAACCCTAATTTGGACGAAACTGAGATAGTGAATCTGGGAAACGAAGATTGGGTTAGGGAGACCAGAATCAGTGTCCATTTGAGTAATACTCATAAGAGAGAACTCACTGGTTTACTTAGAGAGTACGTGGACGTGTTTGCTTGATCCTATGAAGATATGCCAGGGTTAAGTACTGATATTGTCTCCCACAAATTACCAATCAACCCAGAATTCAGCCCAGTAAAGTAGAAAACTCGGAAGTTTAAACCGGATTTAAGTATGAAAATCAAGGAGAAAGTTACCAAACAGATACAATCCAAGGTAGTAGAGGTGACGCGGTACCCCACTTGGTTGGCCAACATTGTCCCAGTTCCCAAGAAAGATGGAAAGATCCGGATCTGCGTTGATTACAGAGATCTCAATAAAGCCAGCCCCAAGGATGATTTTCCATTACCAAACATCCACATTCTCATTGACAATTGTGCTAAGCATGAGATGCAATTATTCGTGGATTGTTTTGTGGGATATCATCAAATTTTGATGGATGAGGAAGATGCAGAAAAGACAGCTTTTATCACACCCTGGGGTTTATACCATTGTCGAGTGATGCCATTTGGCCTAAAAAATGCTGGAGCTACTTATATGAGAGCTATGATAGCTCTTTTCCATGACATGATTCACAAAGAGATTGAGGTATACGTGGATGATGTCATCATCAAGTCCTGCGAGAGTTCGGATCATCTGACTCATTTGAGAAAATTCTTTGATTGCCTACACTTGTACAACATGGAGTTGAACCCTATCAAATGTGCTTTCGAGGTGCCCGCTGGAAAGTTATTGGGATTTACAGTCAGCCGAAGATGTATTAAGCTTGAACCTTCTAAAATTAAAGCCATTCAAGATTTTCCTCCTCTAAGAACAAAGAAAGAAGTCATGCATTTCTTGGGGAGATTGAATTACATCAGTCGGTTCATAGCCCAATCTATGTTGATTTGTGAACCTGTCTTCAAAATGTTGAAAAAGGATGCATTAAAAAAATGGAGTGATGAGTGCCGGACTACTTTCAATATTATCAAAATTTATCTATCTAATCCTCCTATATTGGTACCTTCACGAGTGTTAGACCCCGTAATCACTTAACGGTCAATTATTAATTCGGGAAAAATTGTTGAGATTGAAGTATATTTTAAATT
>JAOTQR010050563.1:0-14640 GCA_025774065.1 Solanum ossicruentum
CAAGCAACACAAAGAAGGATGACATTGCCGATTCATATTTCTTGCCAGAGATTTGCTTATTTTTACCGAAATATCATGCAAGAAAACTTTCAAGAATTGCAACACGAGATCTATAACTATCAACTATCAACCTACTACACTCATCGGGGCATATGGGAGAACAATCCCATATTGTGGATAGCCTTTACATACCTATGATGAAGATTGTACTAATCTTCAACAAGAATTTGGACTTTTTTTTCAATCCTTAGGCTCTTTCTTACTTGCTCTCTTAAAATTTACGCGGACCAGTACATTTCACGAATTTTTGAAAATTTCAAATTCCCATCGAAAAATAAAAATCAAAGTGTTACCCCATGCACCCTCCACGTCACTCTAGGGGAGCAGATCAACACTACCTTGGCATTAATTAGTAAAAATTATTTTTCCACCTGATTGCTCTTAAATTGGGTCTAGAGATTTTCCCACTTGATTTTTCATGCTGATCACAAATCCCGTCTCGAATTTTCCATCAGAGCTTAGGAAGACGCATTATGTATAGGATTACATTCTAGGGGCATTTCAGTAATTTTATGGGGTGTTACAGAAATTAATGAAAATAGAGAAAACAAGTAGAGCTCTGTGGGTGGAAGGTATCCATAAATGAATACCCACATACTTTGATGAAGAATTAAGAGGAATTTGGATGAATTTAGCTTGAACTTTCATGGTATTCAATGAATTACTTTCTTGAAGAAGAAGAGATCCTTGGGAAGGCCTTTGGAGAGTGAACTTTGGATTTGATGATTGGAGTACAAGTATAAGGCTTTAGATAGCCTATCGTACTAATTGAAGGGTAATTTGGTCAAAAAACCATCCAAAAAGAGAATTAGAAATTAGAGATAAGAACAAATACCTCAATATGAACACAAAAGTTTACCCGGATGGACCCTTTCATAGAAGGTCCACCCAGCCCGTGGTGGGGACCATGACCGATGGGGTTGCGAGGGGTGCCCTCCATAAGACCCACTATGGTCCGTGGTGTGGAACACAACCCATGAAGTGCTTCGTAGTTAGCCCCTTCTAGGTATCCCCAAAGATTTTTCCAAGGCTTTCACCAAGGGATCCCTTCATGGCCCTTGGTGCCCACCACAATCCATTGTGGCTCCCATGGTAAGAGCCTTGGACTGTTTCATAGAGAATTCCACTTTTAGGCCTTGGGTTCTAACTTCCAACATATAGGGTCTTACAATATCTCCCCCGTGAGAATACTCTTTCTCGAATGAGTTGAAAACTAGCCTGAATAGAGTAGAATAAGGATCAACAATCCAATATGAATGCAGAATGCAACTTAAACATTGTTTTCCTAAAATTTTCAAAACCTTTCAAATCGACATCATTAAAAACTTGTCACAACTAAAACTTAGGGCCTAGACTTGACATGATGAATGAGGAACCTGAAAGAATCCCAAACAGGCCTCTTAACTTATCATTACACATCATTGGTCAGGGAAGCATATAAAACATCAAAAAGCAAGAATAGGGAAAGGGGCTAAGGGAAAATCTTAAACAATATCAAAGTCAAGAGACAAGAGTCATGCTCATTTCATAGATACACAACATGTCCAACAACCACCTCTACTACATAGATAAAAGCGGGACCCAAGACAAAGCAACTGGGCTCACTCTCATAGACAAATAAAATATAAAGAAGAGTATCTCAATACATAACAAGAGAGAGTACAGACTAAGTTCCCCAAAGTGGAGGACTCACCAACTAGTTTGAATAGCATCGAACTAGCTAGGTAAAGGAGGATGTTTGACTTGGGTTCCGGTTCCTACATGGTGATATCACGTAGGAAAGAGTATGCATTAGTACTTTGAAGGTACTATGTAGGATTCAATGCAACAGTAGATAGTCATCATAATCAGAATGCATAATATTAAGCAATAGACATCTTATAGCAATATGGCATGCATATCAATGCTTATGTAAAACATGCTTATGTAACTCATGCTCATATAGGATATCATATGTGTATAAGATACAAAACTAGTTATTCAAGGTACAAACCCCTTGGTGGTTGTGTAGTATAAAACCCTCACATGGTTGATGATAATCACACCTTATCAACATGGTGGCGAAGTACAAACCCCTCACATGGTTGACGAGTACAAACCCCCGACATGGTTACTTGGGATCATATCTCCGGATTGGGTATGGTCTAATGCAACACTTTATATAGAGTATATCATCTACATAAGCTCATTTCATCATCATATAGCATTCATATCATATCTTATTCTTTGGAACTTCGACTCTTCAAGAAACCATATCCAGACATTTTATCAAATACTTAGAGGGTTTGTAATTCTAGTATAAAACCATGAAATATAGATATGAAATCATGCAAAAACATCCATTGTAAAACTATCAATCAACATCTTGCAACACCCTTATACAATATACATTAAAACCCCTCTTTAAATATTACATTAGAACTAAGATTTCTATCTCAAAACATAACAAAACAGTCACAACTTTACATTGCTTTAACATAGTGTGCTGCGAATTTCATAATAAGCAAGATCCATTTGTAAATCAACTTTAAATCATGTAATTTGAGTAAAAGGAGGCTTGGGTATCATGGTAGAAAGGAACCCATGAATGAAACCACATACCTTAGCTTAGGGTTGAACTTGGTGAAGATTGGAGATGGAGACTTGAAGCTTGAAGAAGAACCTTGAAGAAGAACCTTAGCTTGGGACAAGGGTTTGGGACTTGAGTTTGGAGAGTGAAAATATGACTAAGTGTTTAAGTGAGTATTAGGAAATCTTAAGGATGATATAAGGGTGAAATAAGGCTAAGTATAGGTAAAACAACGCCTCAAAACACTTAGGACCAATACTTAGAACTCTTCGATCGAACTAAAAAGACAGTCCCCAAAATATACAGGGGCGCATCATGGAGGCAACACAAAAACCCCATTGGAAATCGACATTTGGGATTTTAATAATTGCTAATCTTTCGCTTTTAAATTTGGATTATACCCTTTTCACCTAATTTTGAACCCCTGAACAAGAATATGAAGTCTGATTTTCGAAATAGCAAATGGATTTTGAGATATATGGAATTTAAAATTTTGGCCATTTTGAGGCACGTTTTTTGGGCCTTTTTGGGGTTGTTTCAATATCTCCCCCTTGGGAGCATTCATCCCTGAATGTAAAAGAGACGTATAAGTTAAGAATGATCATAAGCGAACCAGCCCCAACCAAAGTGCAATATTACATATAAAGTACCATTTTTAAAATCTCAACATAAGTGTAAAATCATCATAAACTTGTCAACTTAAACATGAATGCATATGAATGACATAGGGGCTGAATCATAAGAATTGAAATCACATAAGGGACTTCCAAATAGGTACCTTAGGCTTGAGTGGAGTGGAAAAGATAAGGATACCACTTTTGCATGTCCGCTTTGGCCTCCCAAGTAGCACTTCCGATTTGTTGGTTCCTCCAAAGGACCTTAACGGATGCCACCTCCTTGTTCCTCATTCTCTTGACTTGCCTATCCAAATTTTGAACCGGAACCTCCTTATAGGTCAAGTTATCTTCAACAACACCCACAACATCAAGAGGCACAATAAAATTTGGATCACCATCACATTTCCTCAACATAGAGAAATGGAACACCGGATGAACCAAATTTATTTCACTAGACAACTTCAATTCGTAAGCTACCTTACCAATCCTCCTCATAACCTCAAAAGGACAAACATATCTTGGACTCAGTTTCCCATTTTTACCAAAATGGACCATACCTTTCATTGGAGAAACCTTCAAATAAACTCAATCACCCACTTTGAATTCAAGGTCTCTTCTTCTCACATTGGCATAAGATTTTCGATGACTTTTGGCCGTCTTCAACCTTTCCCTAATCATGCTAACCTTCTCAAGAGCCTCAAAAGGAGACAAACTGATGCTAGAGTGATAGCTATATTTGTAGGTAAACTCAATCAAAGGAAGATGGCCATCCCAACTATCCCTTAACTCCAATGCACAAGCCCTTAGTATATCCTCAAGTGTTTGAATGGTTCTTTCGGCTTTGCCATCCGTTTGGGGGTGGAAGGTCGTACTAAAGTGAATTTTTGTACCAAGATCCCATTAAAAAGACCTCCAAATGTGTGAAGTGAATTGTGAACCATGATCCGATATGATGGACGAAGGAACTCCATGCAACCTCACTAACTCATGGATGTGCTTCCTTGCATACTCTTTAGCCCCATATGTGGTCTTAACTGATAGAAAGTGAGCCAATTTCATCATCTTATCAACCACCACTCAAATGGAATCAAAACATTTTCTAGTCTTGGGCACCAACCACAAAATCCATATTAATCACCTCCCATTTCCAAGTGGGAATCTCTATGTCTTGGGTTAGGCTTGAGTTTTCATATTCGGCTTTGACTTGTTGACAACTATGGCTACCGAATATGAATTTGGAAATTTCCCTGTTCATGCCTCCCCACCAATACACATCTCTCAAGTCTCTATACATTTTGGTGGAACCGGAGTGAATAGAATAAGAAGAGTTGTGGGCCTCATCAGGAATCTTCTCCCTCAAACCTTCAACACAAGGTACACACAACTACCTTGGTACCTAATAGCACCATCTCCCCCTTGGGAGAAAACCTCTACTTTGCCCTCTTTTACCAAGGCCTTCAATTCAAGCAAGGAGGAGTCAAGATCTTGTTTTGCTATCACCTCATCAACCAAGGAAGATTTTGAACCATCAACAACAACAACAATATTACACATTTTTTCCAGCCTAACCCCCAACCTAGCCAATCTATATATCTCTCTAGCCATTTCCCTATCATCACCATCACATGAGTTAGGCTACCCATGGACACCCGACTCAAAGCATCCACCACCACATTTGCCTTACCCGGATGATAATGCACACTCATGTCATAATCTTTAAGAAGTTTTAGCTACCTTCTTTGTCTCAAGTTGAGATTCTTTTGAGTGAAGACATATTGGAGGCTCTTATGATCGGTGTAGATGTCAACATGTACCCCATAAAAGTAATGATGCCAAATCTTTAATGCAAACACCACGACGGCTAACTGTAGATTATGGGTAGGATAGTTCCTTTCATGCACTTTGAGTTGCCTGAATCATAGGCTATGACCTTACCATTTTTCATTAGCACACAACCCAACCCAACTCTAGATGCATCATAATACACCACAAAACCCTTAAGACCATCCGGTAGTGACAATATAGGAGCAGACACAAGCCTATCCTTTAATGTTTGGAAGCTTCTCTCACATTTATTAGTCTACACAAACTTAACCTTCTTTTGAGTCAACTTTGTCACAGGGGGAGCAATAGAGGAGAAGCCATTCACAAACCTTCTATAGTAACCCGCAAGGCCCAAGAAGCTCCTAATATCCGACAGGGTCAATAGTTTGGGCCAATTTCTAATCACATCGGTTTTCTCAAGCACTTTTATACCATCCCTGGACACCACATGACCCAAGAATGCAACCTCCTTCAACAAAAATTCACACTCATCATATTTGGCATACAATTTCTCCTCCCTCAATCTTTGCAAAACCACCCTCAAATGCCCTATGTGCTCCTCCCTACTATGTGAATAGATCAAAATATCATCAATAAACATCACAATAAAGGAATCAAGGAAAGGTTTGAAGACCCTATTCATTAGGTCCATGAAGATGGTCGATGCATTAGTCAACACAAAAAATATCATAATAAACTCATAATGTCCATATCTAGTCCGAAAAGTCGTCTTGGGATTGTCACACTCCCTTACCTTCACTTGATAATACCCGAACCGAAGATCAATCTTAGAGAAAACGTTAGCCCTTTGCAATTGGACAAATAAATCATCAATCCTTGGAAGAGGAAATCTATTTTTGATAGTGACCCTATTGAGTTACTGGTAGTCAATGCACATTCTAAGTGACCCATATTTCTTTTTCATAAACAACATCGGAGCACCCCAAGGTGATTGTCTAGGCTAAAAAAATCTCTTTTCCAACAAATCTTTCAATTGCTCCTTTAACTCCTTCAACTCTTTCAGGCGCATATGGTAAGTGGGAATGAAGATAGGTTGAGTATCAGGAAGGAGATCTATGCCAAAATCTATCTCCCTTTCGGGAGTGACACCGGGAAGGTCATTTGGTAAGACATCAAGAAACACGTTTACAATCGGAACTGACTCAATGGAAGGGACTTTCAACTCGACATCTTTAACCCTTACATGATGATACAAACACCCCCTAGAAATCAACTTATGGGCTTTAATGCATGAAACGAATCAACCCTTGACCCCCACATCCTGACTTTACCACTCAAGGACGGGTTCATTAGGGAATTGAAACTTGAACCTATAGGTTCTACAATCAATAGAAGCATAGTAGGCATGCAACCAATTCATCCCAAGAATGACATCAAAATCTACCATGTCTAATTCAACAAGATCACAAGGCAACAACTTATGTAAAATGCAAATCGGACAACTTCTATAAACTTTCCTAGCAACAATAGAGGCACCAATAGGACTAGACACTTTATGTGACTCATGCAACAACTCGGGGTCAACATAGAACTTTTTAGAAAAAAAAAAGGGTAACAATTGAAAGCGTGCACCCGGATCAATCAAAGCATATACACAAAGTCAAAGATTTTCAACATACCAGTAGCAACATTGGGAACCTCACCAACCCCTTGCCTCCCATGTAATGCATAAGTACGGTTGTGCCTTGGGGCACCACCTTGAGAGCCACCTCTACCCAATGGTACCGCATGAGCACCCCGGACCATGCCACGATTCCTTTTACAATCTATCTTCTTGTGAATAAGCTCCCCACATTCATAGCATGCATTAGAACCCTTCAAACATGGGCCTCCATGGCTCCTTCCACATTTAGGGCACACATCAATGGGAGTCACTCCACTAACACCTTGATTCCTAGGGAAGCCATTAGCAAAACCCCTATTAGTAGCATGAGAAGGCCCTTGGCCTTGATGAAAATTAGCACCCTTTTGGAATTTACCTTCAAATCAGGCCCTCTTGGCCTCATGCCCCCTTTTCTTCCTCAATTTCTCCTCCTCCATTTGCTCGTCATATGTCATCAACCGAGACAAGTCCATGTCACTAATTAGCATGGTGGACTGATATTCTTCACTTACCAAGTCGGAGATGTTTCATATTTCAAAAGTTGATTAAACTTGAGGGCATACTCCCTCACACTCATAGCACCTTGTTTTAAGTTCATAAACTCTACCAACTTTGCTTCTCGAAGCTCAATAGGGAAAAAATCGATTAAGGAAAGCCAATTTTAACTCCTCCAAAAGCATCACATTACTAATTTCCTTTTCACTCTTCCATTGATCATACCATATTTAGGCTACCCCTTTGAGTTGGTACGCCACCAACTCCGCCTTTTCATTCAGCCCAACACCCATGATATTCAACATTTTATAGGCCTCATCAATGAACTCTTGTAGATCTTCATCCACTTTTGACCCATAGAAAATTGGAGGATTCATCCTCATTAAGTCTCTTACCCTAGCTCTCGGGTTAGTCTCATGAGGGGCTTGGGCCCCTTGATCGACTTGGTTGGCAACCACTTGGGCAAGCATAGGGAGAGCATCCCAGAGCTCACCATTGATAGGTTGCTCCTCAGGAGTTTATGCCCATCTTCCTCTAGTGTTTGGCATGATGTATCAAAGAAAAAAACAATCGTTAGGGGGAAAATGTCACCACAACTCTATATCCTGATGTAGAACATGAAAAAGGGAAACCTTACCTAAAACGTCTCATAGCCTCCTTCTTAGAGTAATGACGCGCTTCATAACCATGAATAGGACTTTAATCAATGTGGTGTGTTGGACTTCGAGGATCTATCAACTTAGTGCTTTGATACCATGTTTGTGACAACCCAAGCCTAAGGTCTAGACGTGACACGGCGAATGGGGAAATCGAAGGAGCCCCAAACAAGCCTTTTAACTTGTTGTTACACATCTTTGGTCGCGGAAGTATGTAAAATATCAAAGAACAAGAATAGGTCAAGGGGCTAAGAGAAAATCTTGCAACAATATCAAAATCAATAGACAAGAGTCAAGCTCATTTCACAGATACATAACATGTCCAACAACCACCTCTACCACATAGATAAGAGCGGGAACCAAGAAAAGCAATTGGGCTCACCCTCAGAGTCAAATAGAACAGAAAGAAGAGTGTCTCAATACATAACAAAAGAGAATATGTACTAAGGTCCCCAAAGTGGAGGACTCAACAACTAGCTTGAATAGCACTGAACTAGCCACGTGGAGGAGGATGATCAACTTGGGCTCTGGTTCCTATATGGTGATATCATGTTGGCAAGAGTATGCGTTAGTACTTTAAATGTACTAACTATGTAGGATTCAATGCAATAATAGATAGGCATCATAATCAAAATGAATAATATTAAGCAATAGGCATCATATAGCAATATGGCATGTATGATCAATGCTTAAGTAAAACATGCTTAAGTAACCCATGCTCATATAGGATATCATATGTGTAAAAGAGACCAAGCTAGCTATTCAAGGTACAAACCCCTTGGGTGTTGTGTGGTATAAACCCCTCGCATGGTTGATGATAATCACACCTTATCAACATGGTGGCGAAGTACAAACCCCTCACATGGTTAATGAGTACAAACCCCCAACATGGTTACCCGGTCTCTTAACCCCTCGGATCGGGTATGGTCTAACACAATACTTTATATAGAGTATAACATATACATAAGCTCATTTCATCATAATATAGTCCTTCATATTATATCTTATTCTTTGGCCTTTCAACTCCTCAAGAAACCATGTCCAGAAATTTTATCAAACACGTAGAGGGTGTGTAATGCTAGTATAAAACCATGAAATATAGAGATGAAATCATGCAAGAAAATCCATGGTAAAACCCATCAATCAATGCCTTCCAATACCTTTATGCAATTTACATCAATACCCCTCATCAAATCTTACAATAGATCCAAGATTTATAGCTCAATACATAGCAAAACAGTCACAACTTTACATAGCTTTAACATAGTGTGCATTAAATTCCATAATGAGCAAGAACATTTGTAAAATCAACTTTAAATCATGCAATTTGAGTAAAAGGAGACTTGGGCATCATGGGAGGAAGGAACCCATGAAAGAAACCCACATACCATAGCTTAGGGATGACTTGGTGAATATTGGAGATGGAGACTTTAAGCTTGAAGAAGAACCTTAGCTTGGGATGAGGGTTTGGGACTTGAGTTTGGGGAGTGAAAATATGAATAAGTGTTTGAGTGAGTATTGGGAAATGTTTAGGATGATATGAGGGTGAAATAAGGCTATGTATAGGTAAAAACATGCTTGGGAACACTTAGGCCCAAGACTTAGAAGTTTTGGACCGAGCTAAAAAGACAGTCCCCAAAATATATAGGGGCGCGTTGCGGAGGAAACACAAAAACCCCACTTGAAATCAACGTTTGGGAATTTCATAATTGCTAACTTTCCTTCTTAAATCAGGGTTAGACTCTTTCTCAGCTAATTTTGACCTCTGAACAAGAATATGAAGTCGGATTCTCGAAATAGCAAATGGATTTTTAGATATATAGAATTTAAAATGTCGAGCATTCCGAGGCACATTTTTGGGTACTTTTTGGGATTGTTTCAAAACTAGTTTCATGAATATGCATGCATGCATTATGACATAAAAATGTTGAAACTAAGAAATTTGGGCTACTTGAGCATGAATAACTTAATACCTTAGGCTTGAGTATAATAGAAGAGATAAGGATATTATCTCATCATGTCCACCTCCATTTCCTATGTAGCACTCCCAACATGTTTGTGTCTCCATAGGACTTTAACCAAAACAACTTTCTTGTTTCGTAAACTCTTAACTTACCAATATAAAATTTCAACCCAACCCTATTAATAAGTCATGTCTTCCTCTATATCTATATTCTTCAAAGGTGCGATGGAACTTGGATCACCTATAAGCTTCCGCAACATGACATGTGAAAGACTGGATTAACCATGGTTATATCCAATGGAAAGTCTAACCTAAAGGCAACCTACCAACCCTCTACAAGATCATAAAAGGTCCCACATTCATAGGACACAATTTTCCCCTTTTACCGAATTGAATCACACCTTAATGGGTGAAAATTTCAAATAAATGCAATCCCCTACACCACACTCAAGATCCTTCTTCCGAACATCAAATATGACTTTTGATGACTTGGAACCACCCTAAACCCTCCCCTTATTAGATTGACCTTTTCCTGGCATCAAGTGCCAGATTGGGTCCAATCGATTCCATCTCACCTACTTCGAACCAACCTACCAAAGATCAACATCTTCTCCTATATAAAGCTTCAAATAGTATTATCTCTCTACTTGAGTGATAGCTATTATAGTAAGCAAGTTCAATGAGAAGTAGATGATCCTCCTAATTGCTCTGCAATTCCAACACACAAGCCCTCAACATTTCCTCTAGATTCCGAATTGTTCTTTCAGATTGCCTATAAATTTGAGGATGAAAAGTAGTGATTAACTTCACTTTGGTACCAAGTCCTTTTTTAAAACAACTTTCAAAAATAAGAAGTGAATTAGGTCCAATGATCTGGTATAATTGATAATGTCACATGATGAAATCTCACTAACCCTTGAATGTACAATTTGACATAATCCTTGGCACTAAAAGAAGTCTTGACCAATGGAAAGTGGGTTGTTTTGTCATTTTATCCATGATCACCCAAATAGAGTCATGCTAGTTTTGAGTACGAGCCAAACTTGTCACAAAGTCCATATTCACATCTTTCCACTTTCAAGTAGAAATTTTGATGTCTTGAGCTAGACCACTTGACCTTTGATGTCCAACCTTTACTTGTTGGCAATTAGTTCACTATACCACAAACCTTGTGATGTCCTTCTTCATTCCATTCCACAAGCACACATCCTTCAAATTTCTATACAATTTGGTGGATCCTAGATTTAAGGAATATGGAGAGTTATGGGCTTCACTAAAAATCACACCTCTTAGGCCATCAACTTTTGAAACATATAACCACCCTTGCTAGTGAAGCACACCATCTCCCCTTATGAAAAGACCTCTAACTTCTTTGCAACAAGTATTTCTTCAACTCAACTAATGTTGAATCCAAGCCTTGTCTTTCTTTAAATTCTAATACTACTAATAATTTCAACCCATTTCACATATAAATTCCATCCTCATTACACTTATTCAACTTTACTCCAAAATGTACCAAATGGTGTACCTCCTTCATGCACTCTTTCTTTTCCTCGTCAAAATAAGCCACATTGGCTACAACATTACCTTGCTTGGATGATATTGCACACTCATGTCATAATCTTTGAGGAGCTCAAGCCACCTTATTTGCCTTAGATTTAGGTCATTTTGGCTAAAAATATATTGCAAACTCTTGTAGTTGGTAAACACATCAACATGCACCCCATAAAGATAATGACATTAGATTTTCAAAGCAAATACTATAGCCACTAATCCAAGATCATGAGTGGAATAATTCCGTTCATGCACCTTCAACTGCCTTGAAGTATAAGTTATAACTTTACCATTTTGCATTTGGATACATCCCAAACCAACACGTCAACCATCCTAATAATCCACAAACCAATACAACCCTTCCGGCAAAGTCAAAATAGCAGGAAATGTAGGACAATCTTTCAAAGTTTTAGAATTATCCTCGTATTCGTCCGTCCATTAGAATTTCACCTTCTTTTAGGTAAACTTGGTCAAAGGAGATATAATGGATGAAAATACTTCAACAAACCTTTTACAATATCTAGCCAAACCTGAAAAGCTTCTAATGTCCAAAGGACACAATGGTCTGGGCCGATTCTTCACTAACTCCATTTTCTTTGGATCAACCTTAATCTTGTCACTAGACACCACTTGTCCAAGAAATGCTACTTTTTTCAACCAAAACTCCCACTTACTAAATTTTGCAAACAATTGTCTATCCTTAATGTTTGAAGCACCACCCACAAATGTTCCATATGTTCTTCCGTACTGTGTTAGTGAATCAAGATGTCGTCTATGACAACAACTACAAACATATCAAGATAAGACTTGAACACTTTATCAGGTTTACGAATAGTGTCAGAGCACCAATTCACCCAAATGACATAACTAAAAATTCAAAGTGTACATACCTTGTTTCAAATATTTTCTTGGGAATATAACACTCCTTTACCTTCAATTAGTAGTAATCGTACCGAAATCAATTTTTGAGAAGTGACAAACCCTTTGCAATTGGTCAAACAAATTATCTATCCTTTGTATTGGTTTTTTGTTCTTTATGTTAACCATATTCACTTGGTGGTTGTCTATACATGTTCAAATTAACTTGTTCTTCTTTCTAACAAACAATACAAGGGTAAACCATGGTGAAATGCTTGACCATATAAAATCCCTTTCCAACAAAATATTTGAATTATTACTTCAACTCCATTAATTTTGAACGATCCATATTGTTTAGAGGGATTGAGATAGGTTGGATACTGGGTAGGAGGTCTATGCTAAATTCAACTTCCGTTTTTGGAGGAACGCTAGGTAGGTCATTAGGAAAGTTATTGGGAAACTCATTTACAATAGAGGTTGACTCAAGAGGAGAAGTTTTAGAATTACATCCCTGACCCTCACAATATGGTGGATACATCCCTTACCAACCAACTTATTGGCTTTAAGACACACAATACATCGACCCTTAAAATCCAAATTACTACCCTTTCACTTAAGAATGGCTCATTTGGGATCTGAAACTAGACCCTTCGGTTCTAAAATCAATAAAGACATATTATTAGGTAAAGGAGAGAGTCATAATGTACTAAATGAAATACCAAGATACATCAGTCCACTCATAATCATCTGAGTTTGAGAGAAGCTCTAGTGTTGACAACCTTTACCTATATAATTTGTTACATGATGACTTGGAATAAGACATCTATAATATTTCTGGGTATCTGCTAAGAACTTCCTAGGGTCCCTCTAGCTATACTTCTAGCAGGTAGGACTAGAAGACATGTTAGCACCACCTCTCTGAGGTATCTGCTTTCCTCTTTGGGTTCACTAGATAGTCTCGCATCTTATGCTTAATATCTCCATACATATAATGACCCTCATATTTTTCCCCTTTGATTTGTTGAATGTTGGTTATAAGCCTCATGAGATCCATCCCTTTACCTATCATACATGCCCTGCACTCTTCCACAATCAAATTTGGCACCTTAAGATAAATTTTCTCATACGAAACCATGGGTCATCCACCAAGGTAGGTGCATACTTAAATAACTTTGCAATTATAAGGGCATAGTCCATTACGGTCATGTTTCCTTGCTTCAAGTTGATAAATTCCATGGCCTTCACTTCTCTTAATTTTAATGGAAAGAAAAGTTCAAGGAAAGCACTTTTCAAAATCCTACTAAATTGTGGAGTCTGCTTCAACCCTCTCGGTGTTCCATAGATTGTACCATACTTTGGAGAATCCTTGAGTTGATAAGATGCCCATTTCACCTTATCCTTTGATACAACCCATAATAGTTCCAATCTTATACCCCTCATTGGCAAATTCTTGTGGATCCTCATCCACTTTGAAGCTATGGATATTAGGTAGACTTATCCTCGAGAAATCATGAACCAATTAGCTAGCATCCCCACATTATAAGTTGTACCTCTGGATAACTTGAGGAGCTTGTCCTTCATTATCGTCAGCTTCTTTTCTGGAAGGGGACTCCATTTAGAGGCATCTTTCTGTAAATCACTGGGGCATTTGTTAGAGAGGTAAAGTTTTAAGATACACTACATGGAACAACATAGATCATGAAAGAAGTGAAAATTCCTAAAATGCCTCAAAGCTTCCTATTCATAGATATGGCATGATACACAACCATGAATAAGAGTCTACTCGACGTGATATGTTGGACTACCTAGGACACTTCAAAATCTTATGCTCTAATACTAAGTATATGACAACCCATGTAAGACCCTAAGTGTTACCCAAAACTAGCCTTCTTAGAAAATCATAAGCATACACAAGCAATGAGTAATAAATAACAAGCGGAAACTAGAATATAGACATAAGGAAAAAATGAGAGAGTATGGGAACAAGATAACATAGATCTTGATACATCATTTCAAATAATGGCACTAAGTAGTAGACTAGGCGGGGGCTAAAAAATGTCGTAGATCACCCTTAATAAGAAAATAAAAAGGCTAGTGCTAAAATAACTCAAACATGACATAAGCTAGATAATAGTAGGCTTTGTCCCCTAAATATGAGGACTCACTAATATGTCTTAAAAAACCAGTCAGATCTAGCCATAAGATCGAGAAAGTGGATAGTCACCCTTTTATACGTTGTAAAATAATGTAGATATAAAGTATGTATTAGTATGTTTGAATATACTAAGTATTAGGCATGAAATACAACAGTAACCATATAATACGTAGGACTAAGTAAGTACATGAATAGGGAAATGAGTACAGCAAGAGTGAGATGTCAATATACCAATATGCCATGAACTAATGCATAAATATATATA
>JAOTQR010050604.1:0-14635 GCA_025774065.1 Solanum ossicruentum
TTCAACTCAAGGCACTTTTCTTTTATTTTTCTTCACTCGATTTATGCTTTTTCATTTCTTTCTTGATTTCCCAACTAACCACCTTATTATTATTACTTTACAACAATAAGGGTCACCCTCAACTTAGGCTTTTAGGCTCAGGTGAAGTACACAATATCTATGCCTCAAACTGGGGCCACCAACTACAGCCACCCTCAACTTAGGCCTTTGGCCTCAATCAAGGTTCACATGTTTAAGGATAGATCAGGGCCAATATCAAGGTATTTCATCAAATAAGTATAAGCTAGCAAGGTATCAAGAAAGAATGAGTGCATGAGAAGCTCAAAAGTTTGGAACAAGGGATTCACTCGCTCATCTGGTGGGTCATTTAGGCCAAAAGTGATTTTACTCAAATAACAAAGGCCTAAGATCCTTTGTATATCCACCACATCACCAAATTAATTTTAGAGTAACAAGGCAAGTTCTGGGTCCATACAAGATGCATGAATGTAGCAAAATAGGCTCACAATACACATGGCAATTGCATCCACAATAAAGTATAAACTCACAAGACATGTTTTCAGTCTCAGCTTACCTTCACAATATCAGAACAAACATTGCCAACTACTAAAAAATGTATGAATACATCAACAATCACAACCTCAAAAATTTTGAGGGTACCCTATTTTTTCATCAAAACAATAAAAGCACATGTAAAGATTATATATATGCCAATAGATAACACTACTATGAATTTACCCATTATCTACACTACCTAAACATGCCGTTTCAACAAAAAGTAAACATCCATAAGAAAAAAGAAGTATGACAAGAAAACCTTGGGATAAAAAATACAGGAAGTTATGGACTTAAGGCTACTCGGACTTCACTTAATCCATAACTTCCCAGAACCCACCAAAATAGGATACTTTATCCTCAAAGTAAAGACAAGAACAAAAACAAAACATAATAACATAGAAGTATATACATACATCCATTAAAAAACAAAAATTAACATCCAAAATATTAGTAAAAATAACATCCAACATAAGAATATTTAAGCACAACCAAAAACCAACATAATAAAAAAAAAGATTGTCTGAAAAGAGAATAAAGTATCCAACATAATAAAATGAGAATTGGGGTCAAAAGAAGTCAAACATCATGATGCATCAAGCACCGGTCTCTGGCTGGTCTGTGGATTCTTGAGGCTACCTCTCCTCTATAGCCATATCAGAAGTACCCTCTCTAGGTGGGGTGTGCTATGATTGCTCTCTCTGAATAGCCACAAAAAAAAAAAGACTCTTGTACCACCTACTCAGGTATAGGCTCCTCCTCCTGTCTCGTCTTCCTCGGGGTCGGCTCTGGGTCATTACTATGCTCAAGGGGCCTCTTCCCACAAGTGTCCGGACGGTTGCTGAGCCAATCAAATGCCGCATCATAGGTGCTACCTCTAGGGCTGGAATAGGGGATACCAACATCTGTAATAAGGAGGCCTTGAATTTGGCCAACTCCTCAGAAACTGCATTCACATCAGCAGGCCTAGCTCCCTCAAGCCTCTTGTGTACTCTAGTCTCAAACGCATCAACTTGGGCATCCACTACTCGTACTCTCTCATCAACTAAATCTCAGGTATATGCCCTCATCCTCTCCTTAGAGTACTGAACAATCTGATAAATTAATGGTCGGACCTGTGCTGATAACTCCCGTAGCCTACCCTCTGCTACAGCCACCCTGCGTATAAAGCATGAAATGCAACAATAGAGAAAAGAGGGAAAACCTGTAAAGAAGATGTTGCTGGTGCTAGAGTACTGGAGTATGGTGTAGACTCAATCTCGACTACAGGGGTAGGATCTGCAGTAGTTGGAGTAGTGTCAGTAGTAGCTGGAGGTAAACTTGGAATCTGAGGCTCTACCGGGAATGGATTTGGGATAGCTGGAGGAGTAGCTCTCTGTAGGGCTATTGGGTTTTCATCAACCTTGATTAGGCTGGGGTGCATCATACGAAAAGCCTCTACATGAGGATCCAAGTGGAAAGAAACCCGCACACTAGCTTCCCTGCATAATCTATGAATCGGAATAGGGAATGGCAATGCTTGCTGAGTTCGGACTGCTGACTCGTGGATCTGTTCCATCATAATGCAAGGCCAATCAATGTCATACCGTGCCAAGATGCTTGCCAACAACACGACCCTCTCTAATGTGATCACATTATCTATGAATGTGGGCCTGATGCTCCATCAGATAATGGACCACCAAAAAATTAGCCGAAATGAGAGATGGGCCTTCAGAATATGCTTAGCATGGACTATAACCCATATTGGTTCAACGCCTTCCTCGCAAATTTAGCCCGCTATCCACCTTAATAATTTCGTTCTCAGCCCGGTATCATTCTGATTTAAACTGCTTTCCTCATGTCTGCCATCTTATGATCATATTCTACTGTGGAGTGTGGAGCTCTGTAATTAGGTTCGAATTGCACCCTTCGAATAGTTTCTGCTGAGATGTCAACAACCTGACCCTTGACCATGACTTCACTCAATCGTAGTGCATTAATGGGCTTCATGAGCCTCAAAAGGTTGCCACGTATAGTAGCATAGTAAGAAGCACAAAATTCTCGTACCAGGTAAGAGGCGTACTTCCCCAGCACTTGTGATACCCATCCTAACCCATGGTGGTCAATATTAGCTTCTAAACCTGGCACACCTGTCAATCCTGAGCCTTTTAACCTTACTTTCTCATGAAATCTCCGCACCGGCCTCCCTCGACTTTTAGGTTCCAGTCCCTTATCATAGATCTCTTTCACTCCAAGAACACACCATCTTGTGTTTTGAGGGTCGGTGGAGGTGACGGTGCAAGAAGAATCAGCTAGTTGTGAAGGAGAAGTCTCTTCTGACTGAGCCTGAGACACTTCAAGAGAAACAGAATCAGAAGTGGAGTCATCATCATCTAACCCATCTTTTTCACGCTCCTCATCAAACTGGGATGTGTTGTCCACTTCCATCGGTATTCAGGTTGAGTGTGATCGTGGTAAAGGCACGTTAGTATCAGGGTCAGGGTGCACATTCTTCTCTTCAATTGATTGCTCATCCTCAGATGACTCATCTCTTAAGCAATGACCAGAAACAAAGGCAACCGCCTTCGACCTCTTGAAGACATTATCTCTAAAAAATTGTCAACATGTTAAAGCATGAGTCCCATGATGATCTCTTTCAATCAAATAAGTAACAAATGAAACAATCAAAAAAAGAAAACTAAGATAATCTAAGTAAAAACAAACCAAACCAGATTCAAGGCTACAGATACGAGGTGTAAGTATGATTTGTAGGAAAACTTACGAGTTTTATAGCAGCCTCGTGACAATAAGGTAGCTAAAAGAAATGTATTCTGTAATCAGATACGAGATGTAGGTACGACTCGTAGTGTGTACTACAAGTCATAGGCCGAGTTAGTATCTTATTTCAGAGACATTTTGAGGGTACAGATCAAGGCCACAAAATGACCACTACGATTCGTAGCAAGGGCTACAAGTCATAGGTGAATTTCACATGGATAACGTTAAGGAATCTTAGGTGACTGATCCCTGCTACAAAGATCCACTACGACTCATAAGGCAACTTAAGTCTCATAGTGGGTTCTCGTAGCAGAAAGTAGAGAGCACCCAAGGTGCCTCCAACATTTCCACAATGACCAACAACAAATCAGAAATCATCAAAGTTTACACACTCACATATGTAGGTGATACTGCAGCAACTTAAATACTCTTCATTGTCAATCATCTCAAAACAAAGCATGAATTTTCCCCCTTTTATGTAAAGCAATTCTAATAGAAAAATCATTAATGCACATTAAAGGGGATACACATGAGTAGATTAACTTAAGAGAATTTAACACCCCTAACCCAGCAGTTTCAGTCCTATGTGATCTTTATAATGATCCATAAAATATGCAACAAAAGCACACTGTCATAGTATTAGATATCAAAATCACCAAATAAGGAAAGAATTCAAAACTCGACCCTTTTACAAAGACATAAACAATTGTATACCACATTCTTCTTACTATCACAGGCACTTTTGCATATATATGCTAATTATGATATTGAGACCTTCATTTAGTTATCTATAAGATAGGAACTTTTAAGAGACAAATCGAATTTAACCGCAAGAACTTACCAGATGAATGTGTGAATGTATGATGAGAAGAAGAAAAACTAGAAGAGGTCTTGGTGCATAATTCACTTGCTGGGGAGTTTTAGTGGTGAAAGATGTAAAGATGAATGAATAGTAAAAAGGAATGGTGGGGGGAGTTATAAACTGAAAGGGGACACTTCATGAAGGGACATGAAGAGCGAAGAGACATTGGTCTCTTAATATTCAAAATGGTTTGCCATTTAAACATCTGTAGATTGGTCTTACAAGACCCCGACTACGAGTCGTATGAAGTCATATGACTCATAGGTCCTGATCTCGTAGCAGACCCAACACTTAGAAAAATTACGACTTCATACTTGAGTACTATAAACCCCACTTACAACTTGTAGAGGACCCTACGAATCATTAGGTTGGCTCGTAGTGTGTGTGTCAGCTTTTGGTACTCACTATTTCTTTCTATGAGGCATGATGATGAGTCATAACATTCACTACGACTGGTAGAAGCTGCATCCAAGTATAATTTTTTCCATTCTTCAGCTCTTGGTTTGTACCTACAACCTATTACTCAAAATACACTAAATAACAATTGATACAACTGGTTCAGGGTCTTAATAATCACAACACAATATAGAATTACCAACCAACAATTTAACTACGATAAAATATCTCAAAATAAATCAACACATAAACGATGCTTGGGTTGCCTCCCAAGAAGCACCTTGTTTAATGTCATGGCTTTACTATGCCATCACAGATAATCAAACTTATCTGTGAGTTCCATCTCTGCTCCTTATACTCTTCCTTTGTTCATCTTTCACTGCATATAGTTGCTTAGCGAGTTGCTCCATCCTATCACCAAGACTTTGCATTGATATCGTTTGTTGTTCCACTTTGTTGTTACATTTGAGGATGTCAAACTTTATATCTCGGACAATGTCATCTTGTTCATTCACCTTGATTAGGACTAGTTCAAGCATATGCTCAATCCGGGTCAGTTTATCAGTGATATAAAGCTAGTATGGTAACCTCATCCAATGTGTAGTATTTTCACTTTTGGGTTTACTTGAGGCTCCCGTAGATTCACTAGCAGATGGTGTGGCTTGCTCTTGAAGGGGTTGGTAGACTTGGGCAACTGCAGATAGCTTGTCCATGCTCTCAGTGATCTTAATAATGATCGTCTTATGAACTCCCAACAGTCTCCTCCAAACAATACGTCAGCTTGCCCTTGTTGTTTAGAGGTTAATGCTCGGTATAAGCTAGCTGCCAATTCATCATCAGTCAGACCATGGTTTTGATTTTCTGCCAAGCACTGCTTGTACCTTTCCCAGACAACTACCAAAGGTTCTCCTGGTATTCTTTTAAAATTACAGATATTGTTCTGTAGCTTTTGTTTGTTGGACTCTCTATAGAAGTTCATAAGGAAGACTCTCTATACTTTCCCCCAGTTAGAGAAAACATCGGGTGGAAGAATTGACCACTATTCCACAGCTTCACTCCGTAGAGTCATGGCGAAAATCTGAAGAGCCATGGCCTCCCAAGCAGGATGTCTTATCCTAAGGACCCCCCTTAACGTTTGAGTGAAATTTAGTAGATGGATTAGGGGATCTTTGGACTCAACCTATAAAATAGAGTGTGCCTATGCAACGTTTCCAACAAGTAGTTCGCAATGTAGAACTTTTGCTCAGTCATAGTGCCGGCTAACTTGCACCTAAAATCAACTAACAAAAATAAATAGAAAAAGTAAAATATAGTAGACTCTAGAAATCAACACTAGAACTAACTAATAGTGAAATCAAATCAAAACCTAGCCATATTCCCCAGCAATGGCGCCATAATTTCTGATAATATTCACTCTCTAAAAAGAAAGGGATAGTTGTTAACAATTAACCTAACCGAGGTTAGGATCGAATCTACAGGGAATACAGGGTTTGATTACAAGATTTTACCACTAATCATTTCTAGTATTTATGACTACAATCTCTGAAGGGGTGGGGTTTGTGTTTCAAAAACAAAATAAAACTACCACTAACTATAACGCGAGGAAAGACTCAATTTTGGGGACAACTTGGGAATTGTGTTCCCCATGGTTCCTCGACATAATTACCCTAGATAACATAACTACAATGGTGATTTATATGCAAAATGGTAACTTAGGTGCTTCCAGCCCTCTCGTGAAGGTGAAGGTTGAATTTTATCATGGCGTGCCAACTAATCGTTACCTATTGTCCCAGTCAACCTCCCCTTGGCCAGGCTCGATTCATTAGACGAGAACACATCAATTGAATTTTTTCATCTACTTCCCTTTCCCTATTTGTTACTACCTTGGTCAGAATCATGAAGGTAGGCAGAGTTTTGTATTGGCCACCACTAAACTACAATAATGATTAAGGGAAATAGATAATACATGCAAAACCCCAATCATAGAAATGCAAGAAACCCAGGTCATCTCAATGTCAACTACCCATGGTTCCCACAACCCCAAGTTGTGGGTGCTTAGCTACTCATGGCTAAGGCAAAGCACACAAGAATGTAAATAAAAAGACATAGTTGAGAGCTTTACCTATACCATTAAAGAAAATAGGCACCACAAATTGCAAACCCACAAGCTTGATTAATCAATAATGAGTACAAGGCAAGATTTACAATCCCCAAAAATGGGTTTTCCAAGAGAGAACAATAAACTATTCTAAAAACCAAGAAAAGATTCAAGATGTGATTCTCAATAGTCTACTGGTCGAACCCCCTTGCTAAAAACCTAATTTAAACTATATATAGTATTTACAAAACAACCCTAGAATTTACATAGAAAAGACAGCTGACAGCTTATAAGTTATGCAGGTATGACTCGTAGGATGACCTACGAGTCATAGTCAGGGTCTCATATCAGGTTCTTGGCATCTTAGACTTAACTGGTACGACCCATAGGTATGAGTCGTTGCTTGAGCTACGACTCATATTTTAGTCTTGTATTCTTGGCCTTTAGTTTTAGGTCCAACATCTTAGCTCTCTAATTCTTTCTACGAGTCCACCAATATGAGTTGTAGTGTGACTTACGACTCATCTGATGGCTTCGTAGGGCTGACCTGCACTTAGCAGATTTCTGAATTTTGGTGTCTGACTCTTGCTACAACACCACCTTATAACTTGTAGCTTGAGCTACAACTTATAGGTGGGCTCATAAGGCCTATGCTTCAACAAAATCTGCAACTTTTCTTCAAAGTCATGCCAACCTAACTTTGCTGCAGGATTAACACAAAAACACATCAAAACACTAGAAAGTCACTTTAAGAACTCACAAAATCTCTTGTTTTAGGCACCAAATGTGTTGTATTTTCGCAGCACATCAAAGACTCCTTTTCTTCCTCAACTTTTCCTCCTCTATTTGTTCGGCACAGGTCATCAAACAGGACAAGTCCATGTCACTAATCAACATGGCAAACTGATACTCCTCACTCACCAAGTCAGAAACACCCATCACAAATTTGTTCATCATAGACCTTGAGTCGGCCACCAAGTGTGGAACATATTTTGAAAGTTGGTTTAATTTGAGGGCATACTCCCTCACACTCATAAACCCTTGTCTCAAATTCACAAATTCCACCAATTTAGCTTTCTAAGCTCAAGAGGAAAGAACTGATTAAGGAAAGCCACCTTGAACTCCTCCCAAAGTACCACATTGTCAACCCCCTTCTCCTCTTTCCATTTATTGTACCATATTCGTGCTACCCCCTTGAGTTGGTAGGCCACCAACTCCACCTTATCCTCCGACCTCACACCCATGATAGCCAATATCTTGTAAACTTCATCAATGAACTCTTGAGGGTCCTCACTTACTTTTGAACATGGAACTCCAGAGGATTCACCTCATGAAATCTCTCACCTGAGATGCCAGTGTAGGAGCATAAGGGGCTTGGGCCCCTTAGTTGGCTTGATTAGCCACTACTTGTGCAAGCAAAGTGAGAGCATCCCGAAGCTCGCCATTAGCTAGTTGCTACTCGGGTGTGCGGGCTCTTCTTCCTCTAGTGTTATGTATGATCTAGAATAGCAAAGAACAATTGTTAGGGGAAAACTTTACCTCAACTTCTATAGCACGACATAGAGTAAGAATAAGGGAAATATTTCCTAAATGCCTCAGAGCCTCTAGCTCATAGTTGTGGTGCACAACACAACCATGAACAAGACTCTAATCGACGTTGTATGTTGGACTTCGAGGATCTGACAACCTAGTGCTCTGATACCAAGTTTGTCACAACCCATGCCTAGGGACTAGACGTGACATGGTGCAAGGGGAACCAAAAGGGACTTCAAGCAAGCCTCTTAGCACATCATTACACATCCTTGGTCGCGAAAGAAGTAAATACAACAAGAGATAGTAAATAGGGATAACCAAGGCTAAGTGACATTTTTCATATCATAAACAACAAGAGTCAAGAGAGAGTCTAAGCTTATAACATTACACATGACATGTCCAACAACACCTATACTACATAGATAAGATCGGGGGCCAAGACAAGCAACCGGGCTCACCCTTATAGTCAACATATACATAAAAGAATGATAGTCTTAGAACATAGCATGAGGTCATAAGCATCGTCCCCTAAATGGAGGACTCAACGAAGAGCTTGAGAGAAGTCGTACTAGCCACGTGTGGAAGATGATCAAGCGGGACTTCGGTTCCTACATAGTGACATCATATAGGCGTAGAGTATGCGTCAGTATGTTTGAATGCACTAAGTATGTAGGATGCAATGCAACAAGTGATAAGCAACATAAGAAAAATGCATAACATAGGCAATGGGCAAGCATATAGCAATATGACATGTATGAATGATACTTGAAGTAAAACCATGCTTATATAAAACATAATACATGTGTAAAGAGAGACTATTGTTAGTGCATATCCAAGGCCTTCCACCCCCTCGGAGAGGCGAATGAGGTACAAACCCTTCAATAGGATGATGAGGTACAAACCCCCCAACAAGGTTGATGAAATTCAAACCTCTCAACACGATTGATAGCGTACGAACCCCCCAACATTGTTATCAAGGTACAAACCCCTTGACATGGTTGTACAGGCCTACCATCTCCCGAGCAAGGCGATCGAGGTAAAACCCCTCAACAAGGTTACCTAGGCCTACAACCCCCCCAGTAAGGCTTCGTCAATTCCCAACACTATAGAGATACTATCATATACATTCATTCCTTTCATCATCATATAGGCATTCAACTCATAAGACATGCATTGGACCTTTAATTTCTCTAGAAACCATAATTTGGACATTCTACCAAATACTTGGCGGGTGTGTAGTACTAGTGTAAAACAATTGAAATCAAGAGTGAAATCATGCTAGAAAATTCAATGTAAAACCATCAATAGATACTAGGTAACACTCTCAAGCAATATAAATCAACACCTTCATCAAATCTCATCATATATCTTAGATTCATAGCTCAAAACATGGTAAAACATCCATAATTTCATGAAACCCTAACATACTGTGCAGTGAAATTCATAATAGATAAGACCCATGAGTAAATCAACTTTAAATCATGAAATTTTAGGTAAAATGCTTGGGTATCATGGGTGAAAGGAACCCATGAAAGAAACCCACATACCTTGACTTTGGGAGAATCCTTGAAGAAGATTGGAGATGGAGATTTGAAGCTTGAATGAGAACCTTAAGATCCGGATGAGTTTTGGAGACTTGAAATTGGCGATGAAATAATTGGAGATGAAATACTGGATAAGTGTTTGAGTGAGTCTTTAGGAATGTCTTGAATGATATGAGGGTCGAATAAGGCTGAGTATACACATTTTTATACATGGGAACACTTAGTCCAAAGACCCAAAGGCCTTGGACCGAGAGAAAAACTAGCCACAAAATGAACTGAGGTATGCCTTTGGCGCGTTGCGCCTTGGACGTGAAAACCTCACTAGAAATCGCATTTTGCGATTTTTGAATTTTGACACGGTTGCTCTTGAATAAGGCTTAGACCCATTTTTCACCCAGTTTGACCTCCTGAACAAGACTATGAAGTCGGATTTTCGATATCGCACACGGATTTTGAGATATATGGAAATTACAACTCTGGGCACTTTCAAGGAACATTTTTAGGCAACTTTTGGGGTTATTTGAAACCCCAAAATTACTCTATGTCTGCATCGCGAACCTGCTAATTTCTCGAGGTGAAGGGTTTTTCAGTTTTTTGTGAGGTGAATTCTTGACCTTTTTTAACACCTCCTAAACTTAACATATGATCTAAATGGATTATTTTGAGCATAAAAAGGGCTTTAATCCCCACTCTAAGTTCTTACAAAGATAAGGGATAAAGAGAAAAGGAGGGAAGCATTAATTCTATGATTTGAGGAGAGTTCTTCAAGGATTAATTGATCGTCAAAGGCTTCATACCAGGTATGTAAAGCTAAAATAAAGCATGGAATTATTCTTCCATATACCCCATTGATGGTAATAGAGGAGTTGAGAGTCCTATGAGTCTACTTATATGTTTCTTGAATATTTTCTTGAAAATTATACATACATTACATGTATTTTCATATATTGATGATCATCATAAACTTGATTTCCTGAATTAGATACTTTTCATGAGTTGTTGTATAAATCTATATGTATTTTGTGAAAGATGCGTAAATGAACCTAGGGATTGAGTCTAGAGCCTTGACTTGAGTAATTTGATTGTGATTGTGATGTGAGTATGATGTTGAGTTAATAGAGCTTGATGATCCCATGAGTATTAATAATTGAATTCTAGAGTTTTGTCTAAATGACTTCCTCTTAATGATTGATTTAAGTCCTTGAGCTATTAATTGAGCACTGAGTTGATGAGTTGATTGAGATGTTAGGTCGAAAGGCCATATTGAGTCGAACTAATGAGACATGAGAATCTCCATGGCACTAATTGAGTTGATGCGTGCCTCCATGAGGCTAATTGAGATGATTAATTGAGATGATGATGAGTCTTATGAGCATTGATAGGAGTATCGAGCACAACAATGTGTAAGAGTAAATCTAGCTCGCACTCATTAATTATGTCACCAAGCGTAGGTGAGGACTAGAACCATTACATTGAAGTTCCCTCTTGAGTTAAAGTCCTTGAAAGTAATAGAGGACTTGTTGAGGCTAGATCCCCAATGGACCCATTTTGTTTTTCACCTAGCAAGTACTAAACGATTGTGGCAACATCAGTGGGGTTGTTATACAATCATTGGCTCATAAGTGATTGTTGTTGGTAAAGATAAACTCCTACATATGTCCCACACAGATAGTACTCTGAGTAGAATTGAGTTGAGTTGAATTGAGTCCTATTGAGTTGAGTTGAGTTGAGTTTATTGATGAGGCTGGATTGGTTGATAGGTCACTTGTCTACTCTTTATTCTTGCTTCAGATAGACATTTGACATATGGATTGAGTATCTTCTGAGTTGATGTTGTTTCTATATTATTCTACCTGCATCGTTTCATTAAACCATTTTACATACTCGTACATTTCATGTATTGACGTCCCATTTAGACTGCATCATTTTATGATGTAGAGGCAGGTACTAGAGATCGTCAACAGACGCACCGTTGAGGATCTTTGCATTCAGCTGAGTTGGTGAGCCTTCCCTTCTTCGGAGGATCCTGCTTTATTCCATTTAGTTTATTAGAGTTAGACTTGAGTTAGTTTTACTTTTGAGTTGAGGTAGTCATGGATCTGTCATTAGCACTATTTGATAGTGGTAGAGGTTTCATAGACTGGAGTTGAATATTGATGTTGAGACTTGTTGAGCTAGTTTCTTTCTACTAGACTATTTCTTTTATATGATACTTGAGACTAGATTGCCCATTGTTACTTTAGTCTTCCACTGATTTATTATGTCGAATGAATAAATGTGATGAGGCCAAGTGGTTTGCTTGGGGACTAGTAATAGTCTCTGAATGTTGGCCACGTCTAGGGTATCCTCCCGGGGCATGACATTGAGATTAGTTGTGTTTAATTTCAAAATAACTACAACAGAATTAGGAAGTGTTTGGGAACAACAAATAGTGCTTAAAAACACATTTTTTAGGATGAAAAAACAAAGAAAAAAGACAAAAGCCAAAAGTTAGATATCCCCAACTTTTTGGCTCTTAGCTTTATAAGCCACTTTTTAAAAACCAATCCAAATGCCCCCTTATACTACTAAAAACTGAGGTAAAAACGATGGAAAAAAAAGCGATGGACTGCGTCGCTTTAGAAAGTGACGAACAAAGTGACATGGTCCATCACTTTCTTTGTAATAAAGTAATTTTTAATTTTTTAATGCCTAAAAGTGACAGAAAACAATTGTAGGTTTGTGCATTTTTTCACAGATTCTTTTGACAAAATTATTTTTTATTTTTTTAATTTTATTTTATAATTTTGCAACAGACAACTCACATTGTCTCTCATTTTTAAAAAAATTTAAATTTTAAATAATTTAATTACTTGAATTAGAATAAAGAAAATTTTTTCTTTAATTTTTGCAACGGACAACATGGCATTGTCCGTCACTTTTGTTTTTTAAAAAATTATATGTTTAATTTAAAAATAATAAATATTTTAAAAGAGGTGACAGACTCAGGGATGCTGTCCGTCGTTCCTAATTTAATATACCCCACCAATCACCCTATTTTTTTAGTAGAACTTTGCCCTAAAAAAATAAATTCTCCCCAGCACACTAGCTTCTCCCTAAGCGTCTCCACCGCCCGCCGCTACTGCCTCATCTTTGCCAGCAACACCACCAGCTTCGACCGACCTTACTAGGTATTGCTCCCTCTCTCACTCTTCTCTTTTTCTCTTTTTTAATTTCTGAGACAATATTTAGGATTATTTCTTTTTTAAAATCATAAAATCTTGAATTGTTTGTTAATTTTGTTTACATATGTTGTTTCATTGTTAAATTGTAATATTGATTGTGAATTAGTGAAGAAAGTTTATGTTTGGATTTTAAGGTTTAGTTTAAATTTGGTATTTTGAATTACTTTGTAATTTAAGTGTTTTGTTAGTTTGAATTAATGTGTGTATTTAAAGTGATTAACATTGTTGGAAAGTATATTTAAGTGTGCATTTGTGAATGAGTATTTTTGGATTCTAGGTTGAAATGACTTTTGAATTAGTTTGTGATTTGGGATTTATTAGTTGGAATTAAAGTGTATTTGAAGTTATTCATATTTTTGGTTTAAATATTTAAGTGTGAATTTATGAATGCAGATTTTTGGATTGTAGTTTGAATTGGATTTTTTGAATTAGACTATAAAATTGAGTGTTTGTTAGTTTCAGTTGATTTGTTCTTGAAGTTAAAAGTTAGTTGAGAAGGTAGAAGTTAGAAATGTTGATATTAGAAGTATTTGAACTTAGAAGTACAGAAATATTGAACAGTAGAATATATTAACATAATTAGAATTTATATAGAACTATTGCAATCCCAATGAAGTTTGGTTTCTAGTTATGAATTGGATGTATTGAACTTTAATTTAAAAATTCATTTGGTGTGTATATATAAAGATTGTACTTTAACATAGAAAGTTTAAATAGTTGATCTTTAATTTACAAATTTTGGTTCAATATATGTTAAGTTGTGCACTTTGAGTTAGGAAATGTAGGTTGAATGTCATGAAATAGCACTTTAAAAAGTTAACTTTAAGTTAGGAAATTTGAATTCTCTATTTTAGATGCTTGTACATTAATTTTTCTTTAAATTTAACAGTTTGTAGTTGAACTTAGAAAAATCATACTTGCATGTATAAATTTTGAACTTGTCACGATCCAAAAATGGGCGTGATGACACTCGTCTTATCTCGCCAAGACAAGTCAGCCTGCAACCCAACTATAACATTAAAATACGAAATTATAATAAAAATGAAAGTTCAATTACAGACAATAAGTCAACTTAATGAAAATCCCCCAAAACCTGGTTGTCACGTGCCAAGCTTCTAATATATTACAATAGAATCGAAAGGAAATACAAGTATCAAATGATAATGTCTCTAGAATAGAACAAAATCATAAATAGGAGTAAAAAGTCAGCTGGGCTGGAAAACAGCTGCCTCTCACAATCTCCACAAGAAGCCTCGGATAAGGAAGAGTGGAGAGTATCACGACAATCCAGGCTCACAACCTACAAAATTGTTGTAGCAAGGATGGTGAGTACCAACCACATGGTACTCCGCAAGTGAACTACTAAATACAAAGTTAAGTAATATAGAATACCAGTACCCCCAACACTCCAACCAAACCCCCACAACTACAACCTAATACATAACCTTCACAATTACACCATCCGAAAATTCTATGATCAAAGCCTATAATTGTATAGTTCTCATTTATCCCACTTTCAAGTCATAGGGAAAAATTCTACAATTTATCAAGTTCTCGCTAATTCATCAAGTGTCATCAAATCAATATCGAAAGTAATCATGTAAAGACATAAACAAGTCAATGATATAATGAATAACCAATCTCAATAGCACTCCATATAATCATA
>JAOTQR010050615.1:0-14635 GCA_025774065.1 Solanum ossicruentum
TGATTCTTTTGGTGGTCACAATATTGGAACTGTAGGACTGTATATGTAGCATATGACATGTAGATAATCATGTAAGACAATATGAGAATGAAAAAGAGTACGTTACACAAATGATGAAATGCATATGAAATGAAACAACTCGTGACCTTTATCTAGTAACAAGAACTCATGTAACTTGGTATACAAGCATGTATACAGATTTGAAAATGACTATGTATGGAAGTATGTGAACATGTCAAAGAATGGAGACACAGTTAATGGTTGTGTCGGAGTTGGCAAATGTCTTTATGTACCAAGGAGAGATCTATGCTTCATGCTAAGTGATACGAAATCAAGTAGCCTTACATACCTCATTGTCTGACCTTGTTACTAACTCAAAATAACCTTCTCTTCCTCCAAATACTTATCTACAACATAGTAAGGGATAAAACTAGCATTAGCAACTAACAGACACATCTTGGCAACGCAATTACATAGCAAAATAACACACGGGCAGCAAGCATTTAATTAGCGATGTCAAGGCATTTCTTCAATCTTTTTTCCTATAACTATATTTTCGAACAACCATTCTCATGTATATGTCATATACATCTTGTTTTCGAATAACACACGGGCAGCAAGCATTTAATTAGTGACGTCAAGGCATTTCTTCAATCTTTTCGCCTATAACCGTATTTTCGAACAACCATTCTCATGTACATGTCATATACATCTTGTTTAAGACTATTGAAAGTCATACAACAGCCCACAAAGCACAACACATAATAATTTTACACAACCTAAAAATGGATAGCATAACGTTACCTTCATTCGCTACATTTCGACGTCGACAATTCCAAACCTATTCCAACTTTAACCAAATTGTTCCAGCAACATTTACACATATATATACAACTAAAATAGTCTTATAACTGCACTTGAGAAGTCATGAAAGATGTGGGCTAATAGCTTTATATACAACAGCCCGCAAGTTCCAATCAACTTGACGCTTAAGATAACCTAATAAAATGCACTTGCTAAATGAAACCAAAATCAGGGAAAAAAACTTAGGGTGATGTTTATAACTCAAAAAATGTTAATAAAACCAAGTTCTCCTCATAATACAACTCTCAAACCAGAGAGAAATCACCAAAACAAAAGGAAAATGTGCAGCGATTTTCAAAATAGAATCTGTCTAGATTTTCCAGCACCAACATATTAGCATATACTCCTTGTTTTTCATAAGAAAATCATATTAAAAATATGTATAAACTTACTTAATACTACCTTCAAGGCATAGGGCTTCTATAAGAACCCTATAAGTCCCTTTTAGCTGCTTCACAAAGTTGAGAAAAGTCGAGAGGAAATTTAGAGAGCAAATCTGATTTTTGTGTAGTCAAGTTGAGAAATGACTTTTGGGAGCTTCTTTGACCCCTTTTTATGGTGTTCTTTAGCCGACCTAATGAGGCATTCCTCAGCCTTATTTACCAAGTAGGTGATGCAGCTCCTTTCTCCTTTCATTTGGGCCTTTTGGGGCTCCAAATTGGTTGGACTTGGGCTGTCTTTTTTCAGCTTTCTTCTTCACTTGGGTTGGGCCTAAAGTATCCAAGAACTTATGATGTCTTAGGTCCCTTTTTGTTATACTTCTTGGGCTGAATATGTAGCCCATTAATTATGCTAAAACATGGGCCAATGTTACACCCTTAACATGGACTTTATTCATAATAGAACTTGGACAAATTCGACGTCGAGCCTCGTCTTCGTTTAGCTAGCAAATTTAAGCTAAGAAAGTATGTGACTCACCTGCTAGCTTATTAAGTCCTACAAGCACCTCAATTCTCTCACTTCATTTAAGGCCGTAATTTTCTCGATTCGACACAAAACATGTACACACTCGCCCCCTTTAAGCGTTAAATGCACATATAGCCCATTAACACGAGATTCCAACACTTTTAAAAATTAGTGCTAATTTGACAAAACCTTGTCATGTTTAATTGAATTGTACTAGTATTATAAAGTGTGGGGTGTTACAAGAAGCTTGGGCCCTTTTAACCCAATTAGGACAATCCCTCTAGAAGTGACCATTAAGCCATACTTTTAACATCCATCACTTCCTTTACAACATTCTCCTAGTTGATGTTCGCCACATGTGCCATAAGGTGGCTTGCCTCAGGGAACTCGAACCGCACTAGCATATGATTTAGATCCCTAAGCTCTAAGGTTATGATGGCCCTTCTTGAAAGTGACTCCATTTCTTTTTCCTCTTTGACCTCTTAAATTCAGATAGGTTCATCCTCAAAGACTCACGATGTATTTGTAACACCCCACTTGCATTTTTTTTGTCTATTAACTAGTGTTGTCATAACCTAGGGCAAAGTTTGGATGGCATAGCAAAGCTCAACATTGCTGATGTCAGCCTGTGGTGGCTTCATGGCAGGGGCCGATGGGCCTATGGGTTCATCCTAGTTCTGGGGCTTGGATTGGTTAACATTCTATCAAGCTGGACTCCCTTTCACTTCATCAACTCTTCTTGGAAACATGGTAATAATTCTGTAAATGTGTAATGCACGAATTGGAATAGAGCTTTCGTAGAATATAACTCTATCACACAAATTTGGAACGATAAAGAAGTGTAATAATTCCTAATGTCCTATAGCCTCCTGCTAATAAATTATGGTAGACAACATACTCATAAATAAGACTCTACTAGACACAACTTCATAGAATCCCTAGGACACTTGAACTAGTACTCTGATACCAAGTTTGTCACGCCTCGGGAGGGTACTCTAGGCATGGCTGGCACCCAAAGACTTCTAGTTCAACCAATAAACTCTATCAATCAGCGGAAGGAAAAAGAAAGTAAATGGACACATCTCCTCTAGGCTCAAATAATATTATAAATAAAAAGGCTAGCAGAAAGAAACTTGCTCAATAAGTCTTAACATCAACATTCAATTCTAGTCTATAAAGCCTCTATCCCTATCTTATGGTGTGAATGACAGACCCATGGCTACATCAAAACAAAATAAAGCTAACTCTAAAGTCTAACTCTAGTAAGCAAGATGAAAATAACTAATGATCCTCCAAAGTAAAGGAGGCACACCTAAATCAATTGAACTGCTCAGATCCTCAATGATGCACCTGTTGACAATCTCTAACTCTAATGATGTAGTGTCAAGTGGGTCAATACATGAAATACGGTATGTGAAAAAAACTAAATTAAATAGAAGTTGTGAAATAGCCCCTGGCGGGTCGCGGACCAGTGCAGAAGTTGTGAAATTTTATTCTTTTATTTTAGGTATTCCCAGCCTATTCTAAGTGTAGTAAATGAGTAGTAGGGTCATTTTCTTTTGTAGATTAAGGTTTTAAAACTCATTCTTTTTCTAGTTCCTAAGCGAGGGTTTACCGATAAAGAAAGAAGAGAAAGTTCGGGATATAAACCTTTGAGCTAAAATTTTTGAAGAGGATTAGTAGTTCTTCATCATAGCTATGTAAGGCTATACAAAAGCATGAGATTGTTCTCTCATGTGCCCCGTAGATGGTCTTAGAAGATTTGAGAGTCCATGAGTCCCCATATATATTTCTTGAAATACTTTCTTGAAAATTTTATCTATTATATGTACTTTCATATGTTGATGATCATCATAAACTTATTTTCTTGAACCAAATACTTTTTATGAGATATTGTCTAAACCCTATATGTTAACTTATTAAAGCATGCCTGAATGAACCTAGGGATGAAGTCTAGAGCCTTGACTTGAGTATGTTGATGGAAATCTTGATGTGAGTATTAGGTTGAGTTATCTGAGCTTGATGATCCTATGAGTCTTCATATTGAGTTCTTGATGTTTTGTCTAAATGTCTTATTCTAATTGATAATCTGAGTCTTTATTTTCTTAAATGAGAATTGAGTTCATTAAGATGAGTTAAAGTCCCTAGAGTACCCCTTGAGTTTGATTTGACAAGATGATGAGAGTCTCCATGAGACTAATTTAGATGATGAGTGTCTCAATCAGACTAATTGAGACGATAAGTGCCTCCATAAGTCTACTTGAAATGGTGATGAGGAATCTTATGAGAATCGGCTCTTGAGAGGAGTATTGAGCACCAAAATAAGTAAGAGTGAGTCCCACTTGCACTCATTACCTATGCTGGCCCAACGTAAGATAGGATTGAACCGTTACGTCTCATGGCCCCCTCATAAGTTTACATCCATGAAATCAGTAGAGGATGGCCGAGTTCAAATTCCTTAAGGATCATATTCGTCCCTTACCTGGCAAGAACGGGATGACTGTGGCAACATCAGCGTTATTGTTTTTCAACCCCTGGCTCATAAATGATTGTTGTCAGTTAGGAGAAACTCCCAGAAAGTTCCCAAACTGTGTACTTTGAGTCGAGATGAGATGAGATGATATAAGGTGAGATGAGATGAGATAAGATGAGTTGATGTGAGTCTTTGTGAGACAAGTTTGATTTGATTGATGAGTTGATTGGTTGATAGGGTCACGTATCTACTCTTTATTCTTGCTTTAGATAGACATTTGATATGTTGATTTTTACTATCCTTGATCTTGATTATTATTTCTATATTATTCTACTTGTTTTGGCTTCATTCAACTATTTTGCATACTAGTACATTCCATATACTGGCGTCCCCCTCTAGAACTATATCGTTTTATGATGGTAATACAAGATTTAGAGATTGCCAACATACGCATTGTTGAGGATTTAAGACGTTTAGCTGATTTTGGTGAGCCTCCCCCACTTCGGAGGATTTATTATAGTTATTTCAACTAGCTTTACAGTTAGATTTGATTAGCTTTATTTTGATTGAGGTAGAGTCTGTTATTGACAACACTTGATAGTGATAGAGGGCTCATAGACTAAGTCGACTGTTAATGTTAAGACTTGGTGAGCTATTTCCTTTCTACTAGCCTTTCCATTTTACAATATTATTTTGAGACTAGACGAGATGTACCCATTTACTTCCTTATGTCTTCCACTAATTAGTAGAGTTTATTGATTGAATGAATATGACGAGGCCAAGTGGTTCGCTTGGGGACTAGCAATAGTCTTTGAGTGTCGGTTACATCTAGGGTATCCTCTTGGGGCATGACAAAGTTGGTGTTGGAACACTAGTTTCAAGTGTCCTAGAGAGTCTATGAAGCCGTGTCTAGTAGAGTCCTTATTATTGGTGTGAAGAGCTCCACATCCATAATTTGGAGGCTATAGGAGATTTAGGAATTGTTTCCCTTCTTTTAGATTCTAAATCGGGAGATAGAGTTATTTCCTAATAAGTTTATGATGATTCATTCAATGCTTTAAACCTTTTGACTATACCTTGTCTACGAGGTGATAGAGAAAGTAATATTCAAACTCTTACCGATGAGATCCCCTGCAACATAGTAATCAAAATGGTAAAGAGACTAAACTAGGCTTGAGAGAAGCCGACTAGTATGCTAAGTTGATTGACTAGAAATAGTGCACTATATTTCTTATGAATCGTGCATTTGAGTTAGCTCTAGATATATCCAAAGCCTTTATTTTTTCAAAACTTGCTTCTGGTATAACCCGTGAGAGAAAAACTTATGTCTCCAAAGAGATTAATGTTACCACCTTAGAGTGAGATATGAGGTCCTACAAACTCTGAGTAGAATTGAATCATCGCAGAGTTAGAAGGATGGTGATGGAAAGAAAGGGATGAGATAGCAAGAGTGATAGTTGACTGAGGCTTGTAGTTAAAGTTATATACCTATTGGTAAGTAATGAGATGGTGAGTTGATTGCCATAGGATTGATGAAAAAGTAATGAGTACCCTATGAAATGATCCCAAGAAGTGCCTGAAAATAAGACTCGAAAATGCCCAGAATTGTAATTTCTATATATCTCAAAAATCGTGCATTATTTTGAAAATTTAACTTCATATCCTTGTTTAGGGGATCAAATTGAGTGGGAAATGGGTCTAACCTAGATTTTAGAGCAAACAAATTGCAATTTCAATTTTTAGCGTGTCAAATTCCAGTGAGCAATCTGCGATTTAGGCACGATGCGCCATTGTGTATTTGCTCTCTAGTTTCTTTATCTCGGTCCAAGACTTTTGAGTCTTGGGGCTAAGCCCTCCCATATGTGAAAATGCCTATATTTAGCCTTATTTCACCCTTATATCATCCAAGATATTCCCAAGTACTCATTCAAACACTTAGCCAAATATTTCATCTCCAAATTTCAAGTCCCAAACTCATCCGGATTCTAAGGTTAACAATCAAGGTTCAAGTCTCCATTTCCAATCTCCTCCAAGGATCCTCCAAAGTCAAGATATATGGGATTCTTTCATGGGTTCCTTTCACCCATGACACCAAAGCTCTCTTTCACCTAAAATTGCATGATTTAAAGTTGATATACTAATGGGTCTTATCTATTATGATATTTAACTACACACTATGTTGGGATTTCATGAAGTTGTGATTGTTTTAACATGTTTTAAGCTATGAAGCTAAGATCTATTGTGGGATTTGATGAAGCGTTTTGATGTATATTGCTTGAGGGTGTTCCCAAGTATATATTGATGGTCTCACAATGACTTTTTTTGCATGATTTCACTATTAAGTTTCATAGTTCTACACTAGCATTACACACCCACCAAGTGTTTGATAAAATGTCCGGTTATGGTTTCTGAGGAATCGAAGGTTCAACGCATGTATTATGAGTTGAATGACTATGATGATGAAAGGAATTGATATATGTGTGATTAAATCATGTAAAGCACCTATGGTATTGGGAATGAATGGTTGGGCTCTCATTTTGTTATGTTCTTGGGAATCATTGATGAGTTGTTGAGTCTTTATGCTAAGGTTTATGCTCTTGTGAATTGTGAAGCTTACTTGAAGGTGTTCTGAACTATGGTATTTTCTTTACCCTTTAGTACAAGGCCAATTTATACATGTAGGGTTTATGAAATATGTTGTACACCTTAACCTCATGTACAAACCAATGCTACTCACTTACTCGTATCTATATATAGGGGTTATGAACTATGTTGTACTCCTTATGCTCGTGTATGATTTGAGGTTATGCAAGGTACTCACATGTAGGGGTTATGACCTATGCTACCTTCCACCTACATGTGCTATTCACTTACTCATATCTACATGAAGGGGTTATAACCTATGTTGTACTCCTTACCCTTGTGTATGGTTTGAGGTTATACAATGTACTCATATGAAGGGTTATGAACTATGTGATACGTCTCACCCTCATATACGATGTAATACTATGTATTATCTCATACTCACATGTAGGGGTTATGACTTATGCTACCTTCTACCTTCATGTGCTATTCACCATCTCATGTATTACCATTACCTACTAGAAGGGGCCATGACTCATCCTACATCCCTCACCCTCTAGTGCAATGTATTTAGATGATCTAAGCATATCACCTTATTAGGTTAATAAGCTATGTAAGAATGATTATTTTCAAGCATGTTTTACTTCAAGCATTGTTCATGCATGGCATGTTGCTAATATACTACTTCTTGCTATGATTATGAATTTTGATTATATTGTCTATCTCTTGTTGCATTGCACCCTACATACTTAGTACATTCCAATGTACTTGTGCATACTCTACGCTTTTTAGATGATATCACCATGTAGGAACTGGAGCCTTACTTGAGCATCTTCGTCCATGTGGCTAGTATGATTTTACTCAAGCTTGTTGGTGAGTCCTCCATTCCAGGGACGTTTCTTATGATTTCATGATATGTTCTAAGACTATATTTCTTTTATATATATGTTGACTGTGAGGGTAAGCCCAATTGTTTTTCTTGGCCCCCGCTCTTATCTATGTAGTAGGTATGCTGTTAGACATATCATGTGTAATATTATAAGCTTTGACTCTTTCTTGACTCTTGATGTTTATTATATGAAAGATGTCCCTTAGCTCCGGTTAACCCTATTTACTATCTCTTGTTGTTCTCTTATTGCTTCCGCGACCAAGGATGTGTATGATATGTTAAGAGACTTGCTTGGGCTCCCTTCGGGTTCCCCTTGCGCCATATCACGTCTAGGCCCTAAGCTTGGGTTGTGACACCATATGATTATTATGATGAGGTAGAGAGAGAGAGAGAGAGAGAGAGTTAGTGTCAGGATGTGATAGAGCATGCTCAAACTAGAAGGACGTTTATGCTGATGTGTTTTAGTATTCATACTATTGAGGGTAAAGTGTAGATATCGAATAAGGGAAAAGAGTGGCTTCAATGTGATAGATCTAAATTAGGATTATTAACTTTAAGTGACAGATCATGAGATTCATTGAGTTATGAGCCTTAGCCAGATAAGGAGATATGACTGAATAGGTGAATGGTATTGAGTTTAAAAAAAGTGATGCTATGGACAGAGTACAAGTGCTCCTTAGTTAAGACAAGTGAAACGAGGATAAGTCAATAGATAAGAAGAGACTTGAGATGTGTACCCATGATTGTGTAAAGATATGTGAAGCTTTAAGGCATTATTTCTATAAGAATTTAGATAGTATATTTGAATTTTCTATGTGGAGTAGGCTAATGTAAGCATTCCTTGTCATCCCGAGCAACTACGTTGATTGGGATGTATGGACATATGATGATGAGTTTTTCCATTATAGTCTAAGTACTATACAAATGAGTTTATGAGAGAACAAAAGCTGAGCATTAGCAGGCAAAAGAAGAAGTTAGATTGTAAGAGTTTTGGGAAGTGGTCATTTACGCCACTAGAGCATCAAATATATAGAGAGATTTCTATAGAGACAAGAAAAAGCTGAGACTGGTATCTTTGAAGAGAGTCTTAGTGGCTAATTTATTTATGCGTCTATAGAGTGATAGGAAAGTTTAAGATGCCTATTCTTATGAATAGTGATCCCTCGATTGTGTGGAGATATATGCTTATAGCCTAGTAGAGGGAATTGATTCGCAAAACTTGAGAGATGATGCTTGAGTTAAGGGAGAGATAGTGATGTGATAAATTGAAGTAGATCTTGGGTGTTCAATATTGATAGGTTGATTTGGATGAGACATTAATTTTGCCATCTCATATACTTCTTGTACTTCAGTGACGATGATACTCTATTCCTATCTGGTATATGACTGTTATGCCTATAACCTGGTCCCATATACCACTTATTGAATAGCACTTATGTTGAGTTGTGAGAATGAAAATCAATGAGTTCATTCATTAATTTTGATCTGTCCCCATGGATCTAAACGTTTCTACCTCATATTGAATGAGATGCGACCTGAGTTTACACTACATATAGTTTTGTGAACTCAGAATTAGTCTTGATAGACAAGAGAGATTGCACTTCGTTATGAACGTTCTCAAATAAGATTTCTCAATTGAATCATACTAATGATTTTTTGTTCCAACCCCGAGAGTGCTCCAACTTTGTATTTTGATAGAAGCATAGATGACAGTAGAGAAGTGACAATTGATAAAATGGAGTGAGAGATCTCCATTTCGATATTATCTTATGCATGCCTTGATCTTCAATATGTTATGCTATTGTTGATGGTAGGATGTAATGTGTCAATTCTGAGACTTAGAATCATGCTTATTGGGCATGAGGAGTAGTAGTTGGGGTTTCACCAAAGGGGGAGATGATGAGTTTCTCTAGGCCCTAATAGTGATGTTGATAGTAGTAGATGGAGAATGAGGGTAGATGAGGAGGAGTGAACGAACTCTTATTGTGACATTGATATTGTACTTATGTCATGTCGAGGTAGCGATAGGGAGGAAAGAGATGAGATCTTATGATGTGCAATAAATAGGTAAGAGTATGATGGTGTGTCTTGAAGTGGGAGATCATTGAATGGAGGAAGTATAGGTGCTAAGAGGCTTGAAAATTCTAAGACAGAGTTGAAGTCGTTAGAGTGATAGGCTTGAATGCATGACTACTATTATGCAAGTATTGATGACAGACTATCGAAGACTTCATAATAGTGAAGTAATGAGGAGGACTAGTGATCATTTAATGAAAGCCCCAATGGAAGTATAGAGCTAAGTATTGAGGATTAGCTTTGTATGAAAATGATCATCTTAAGGGTAGAACTTGAGTCTTAGAAGTAGACTTGAAAGGAATAAGAGGATGTAGATAGGTAGAGAGTTGAGTAGGAGCTATATGCTTAAGCTGATGGAGTAGAGTGCCATGAAAAGGAGCACAATTGAGATGAGGTGCTAAGCTTGAGAGTTGTACATAGAGCCTTATGTATCGATGATCCCATTCTCGATTATAGTTGATAGTTTCCTTCCTGCGTTCGAAGGACTAATTTTCAGAGTGTTTGAAAGATTCGAATTGATTGAGTTTTGCCATTCCATTCGTGTTTTATGCTGAAAATGTCTACATATCTCTATTCTACATCTGAACCAATTTATCTATTCTGAGTGATTTGTGATCATTCTAATGGGTCAATAGTTTGATTGTTGAGTGATTGATGAGAAGAGTCTTGATCGTTATTTGTGCCTAAAGGTGAGAATGTTGGAGATAATTTTCCTTACCCCTAACTAAATTGATTGTTTTTTCTTGAGTTGATTGTCTATTCTTGAGTTCGAATAGAGATTGTTAATAATGATGAAGAGTCGAAAGACTGATTGATAGATGTGAATGTTAAGATGAGTTTTGAGTCTATTCGTACCTTGATAGCTGTCTCTACTCATCATTCGAGGACGAATAAGGGGAGATGATGTAACACCCCATAAAATTACTAAAATGCCCCTAAAACATAATCGTGCGCATAACGAGTCTTTCCAAGCTCCGATGGGAAATTTGAGACCGGATTTACGATCAATGCAGAAAATTGATTGGAAAATGGTCTCGACCCAATTTTAGAGCAACCGGGTCGAAAAATAAATTTTCATAATTTTGCTCGAAACAATGTCGATTTATGCCAGGGCCATGACCCACCTTGGGCGCGGAAAAACACTTGTTTTATTTAATAAAAATTTTGACAGAAAGTTTAAATTTCATACGGAAGAAGTTTTTCTTAAAATACACTGGTTCGCGCCCTTGGCGCATCGCGGACCAGTGCAGAAGTTAAGAAATTTATTCTTTTATTTGGAGAAGGGTATTTTGGGTATTCCTAACCTGTTCTATGTCTAATAAATGAGTAGTAGGATCGTTTTATATCGATTAAGGGTTTTAAAATCCATTCTTTTTCTTGTTCCTAAGCGAGGTTTACAGAGGAAGAAAGAAGAGAAAGTTGGGGATATCAAGCTTCATGGTCAAATTCTTGAAGAGGATTAACAGTTCTTCATCCTAGGTATGTAAGGGTAAATGAAAGAATGTGATTGTTATCTCATGTGCCCCATAGATGGTCTTAGAAGAGTTGAGAGCCCACGAGTCCTCATATATGTTTCTTGAAATACTTTCTTGATTATTTTCTTGAAAATTATATCTATTACATGTATTTTCATATGTTGATGATAATCATAAACTTGTTTTCTTGAAGTAAATATTTTTCATGAGATATTATATAAACCCTATATGTTAACTTATGAAAGCATTCCTGAATGAATCTAGGTATGAAGTCTAGAGCCTTGACTTGAGTATATTGATGGAAATCTTGATGTGAGTATGAGGTTAAGTTATCTGAGCTTGATGATCCTGAGTCTTCATAATTGAGTTCTTAATGTTCTGTCTAAACGACTTCTTCTAATTGATGTTCTGAGCTTTGAGTTCTTAAATGAGAATTGAGTTCATTAAGATGAGTTAAAGTCCCCGAAATAATAGAGGACTCCTTGAGTTTGAGTTGACAAGATGATGAGAGTCTCCACGAGACTAATTGAGATGATGAGTGTCTCCATGAGACTAATTGCGACGATGAGTGCCTTTATGAGGCTACTTGAGATGGTGATGAGGAGTCTTATGAACATTAAGTCTTGGGAGGAGTATCAAACACTGAAATGAGTAAGAGTGAGTCCCACTTGTACTCATTACCTATACCGACCTAGAGTAGGGGAGGATTGAACCATTACATCTCATGATCCCTTCTCGAGTTTACATCCTCGAAATCAATACAGGGTGGCTGAATTCAGATTCCTTATGGATCATATTTGTTCCTTACTTGGCAAGTACGGAATGGTTGTGGCAACATCAGCGTGATTGTTGTACAACCCTTGGCTCATAAGTAGTTGTTGTCGGTTAGGAGAAACTCCTAGAAAGTTCCCAAACTAATTACACTGAGTCGAGATTAAATGAGATGAGATAAGATGAGTCCCTCTGAGATGAGTCTGATTTGGTTGATGAGTTGATTGGTTGATGGGTTCACTTGTCTACTCTTTTTTCTTGCTTTAGATAGGCATTTGACATGTTAATTTTACTATCCTTGATGTTGATTGTTGTTTCTATATTATTCTACCTATTTCGATTTCATTAAGCTATTTTACATACTAGTGAATTCCACGTTTCATGATGTAGATACAAGATTTGGAGATCGTCAACAGACACATCTTTGAGGATTTGAGACATTCAGCTGATTTGTTGAGCCTCCCTTACTTTGGAGGATTCATTATAGTTTTTTCATCTTGCTTTAGAGTTAGATTTGATTAACTTTATTTTGATTGAGGTAGCCATGAGTCTATTATTGGCACCACTTGATAGTTATAGAGGCTTCATAGACTAGAGTCGAATGTTGATGTTAAGACTTGTTGAGCTAGTTCCTTTCTACTAGCCTTTCCATTTTACAATGTTATTTTGAGACTAGATGAGAAGTGCCCATTTACTCCCTTATGTCTTCCGTTGATTAGTAGAGTCTATTGATTGTATAAATGTGATGAGGCCAAGTGGTTTGCTTGGGGACTAGTAATAGTCTCTGAGTGCCAGTTACGTCTAGGGTACCCTCTAGGGGCATAACAGGTTCGTGCCCCTATCACACACTCTTACTGTTTTTCCTTTTTGTGTCAAAAAATTATTTTTTGATCCAGTTACTATAAAAATCAAACGAATCCATTTTCCACTCGAATTTTTATGTTGATCGCATATCCAGTCTCGAATTTGCCATCGGAGCATGAGAAGTCTCCTCTAGGGATATTTTGATAATTTTAGTGAATATTACAAATATGGGACAGAGGGATTATTTGATAATTCTGTTGCATAGTAACTATGATTTCTTTTCTCTTTGTTCAAGTGGGATTTTTTTGTGTATATATTATGTGTGTTATAAATATTTATATTTGTAATGAGGATGTCTACTATATGAGCTAATATTTGTTATGTTTGTTACTTTCACCTTTCATCCTTGATCTTAAATAGTCATATTTATGATAGTCCTTTTTGTCCCTTAATTATATCTTATAAATGGTCACACTATACATAATATTATACACACTTGAAGAAATTTTGGATACTTGTAAGAGAGGCCTTGACTTGAGTATGTTGACTGAAATCTTGATGTGAGTATGAGGTTTAGTTAATTGAGCTTGATGATCCTTTGAGTCTTTATAATTGAGTTCTTGTGTTCTGTCTAAATGACTTCTTCTTATTGATGATTTGAGTCTTTAAGTTCTTAGACGAGAATTGAGTTAATTGAGATGAGTTAAAGTCCTTGAAAATGATAGAGGACTTTAGAGTTAAGTTAATGAGTTGATGAAAGTCTCCGTTTAACTGATTGAGTTGATGAGTGCCTCTATGAGGCTAAATTGAGATTATGAGAAGTCTTATGAGCATTGAGTCTTGGGAGAAATATCGAGCACCGAAATACATGAGAGTGAGTCTCACTCATACTCATTAACTACGTCACCAAGCGTAGGATGGGGAATGAAATGTTACATCACATGGTCCCCTCTTAAGGTAAACTCCTTGAAATAATAGAGGACTTAGAGGACAGATCCTTTGTGGATCATATGCATTCCTCACCTAGTATGTACGAAACGATTGTGGCAACATCAGTGGGATTGTTGTACAATCACTGGCTCATAAGTGATTATTGTTGGATAAGAGAAACTCTCAGGAAGTTTCCACACTGACCACTTCGAGTTGAGTTAAGTTGAGTGGAGTTCCATTAAGTTGAGTCTGAGTTGATTGATGAGGTTTGGTTGATTGATGGTCTACTTATCTACTCTTTATTCTTGCTTTAGATAGACATTTGACATTCTGATTTAGTATATTCTGAGTTGATGTTGTTCCTATATTATTCTACCGAGTACTATTTCATTCAACAATTTACATACTAGTACATTCCACGTACTGATATCCCCTTTTGGATTGCATCATTTTATGATGCAGAGGCAGGTACTAGAGATCGTCAACAAACTCACGATTGAGGATCTGAGCACTTCAGTTGAGTTGGTGAGCCTCCTTTTCTTCGGATGATCATTGCATTTATTTTCATCTTGCTTATTAGAGTTAGACTTTGAGTTAGCTTTATTTTATTTTGAGGTAGCCATGGCTCTGTTATTGGCACCACTTGATAGTGATAGAGGCTTCATAGACTAGAGTTGAGTATTGCTGTTGAGGCTTATTAAGCTAGACATAGGTCTGTCATTGGCACCACTTGATAGTGATAGAGGCTTCATAGACTAGAGTTGAGTATTGATGCTGAGACTTATTGAGCTAGCTTTCTTCAGAATAGCTTGTATTATCTATATAGTTTTGAGATTAGATTACTCACTCTTATCTTTAGTATTC
>JAOTQR010050644.1:0-49263 GCA_025774065.1 Solanum ossicruentum
CTGTTCCCTTCCCTTCCTTTTGTCATATCTAGTTCTTTCTTGCTTACGGGTTTTGAGATGAGGGTTCCCAGGAAACAGTCTCTCTACTTTTATGGTAGTGGTAAGGTCTGCATACATTCTACCCTCCCCAGACCCCACTTGTGGGATTTTACTGAGTATGTTGTTGTTGTTGTTGTTGTAAGACCATATATAGGGCTGAAGATTATGCAAGGTTCATTCATCCCTGATGAGATTGCATGAGGTTCCTTTATCCATCATATTGTGTAGTGTAGCTCAATTTACTTCACATTTTGGGAGGTCTTTCCAATATTGTCTTGGTTCTAGAGTTATGCTTTCTACGGCCTTCCACCCTCAAACAGATGGCCAAGCTGAAAGGACCATCTGAACCCTTGAGTATATGCTTAGATCATGTGTGTTGGAGCTTAAAGTAGTTGGGATGATCATACTTCATTGATTGAGTTTGCCTACAATAATAGCTATCATTCTAGCATCAATATAATTCATTTTGAGGATCTTTACGGTAAACGTTATAGATCGTCGGTGGGGTTGTTTGAGGTTGGTGGGGTGTCCTTGTTAGGATAAGATATTGGTATGGATGCTCTTGAGAAGGTCAGCTGATTAGAGAAAGGTTGAAGATGGCCCAAAGTCGCCAAAAGTCCTATGCCGATGTGAGGAAAAGGGATCTTGAATTCCGAGTTGGTGATTGGGTTTATTTGAAGTTGTCACCCATGAAGGGTGTGGTTCATTTTGGTAAGAAGGGAAAGTTGAACCCAAGATATTTTGGTCCTTATAGGGTGATGAGAAGGGTTAGCAAGGTAGCTTATGCATAAGAATTGCCTAGAGAAATGGATTTGGTTCATCTGGTGTTTCATGTGTCAATGTTAACGAAATGTATGGGTGATCCAAATGCTATTGTGCCTCTTGATATTATGGATGTGGTTGAAGATACTTTTACATATGAAGAGGTTCTGGTTCAGATTTTTGATACACGAGTGAAGAGGTTGAGAAACAAAGAAGTAGCTTCCGTTAAGGTCCTTTGGACGAATCAACAAGTTGAGAGTGCTACTTGGGAGGCCGAAGCGGACATGCAAAATCGATATCTTACCTTTTCCACTACTCTTAAGCCTAAAGTATTGATCTAAGTCCTTTATAGATCTCAACTCTTAAGTTCAACCCTCATGTCATTGCATATGTTGATGTTTAAATTGACAACTTCATGATGATTTTACACTTATGATGAGATATTTGAAATGATGTTTAAGTGCATTATTGCATCTCTATGTGGGTTGACATTGTCATGTTTGTGTCTCTTATATACTTCTCTTTGACATTCGAGGATGAATGTTTCCAAGGAGGAGATATTTTAACGACCCCAAAAAGTGTCCTAATATGTGCCTCAAAAGTGCCCAAAATCGTAATTTTCATATATCTAAAAATCCGTGTATGATATTGAAAATCCAATTTTATATTCTTGTTTAGGGAGTCAAATTAAGTGGGAAATGAGTCTAACCGCTATTTTAGAGCAACCGTATCAAAATTCAAATTTTTCCAAAAATGCAATTTCTAGTGTCATTTCTGTGCCGATTTCACGACGCACACTGGTACATTTTTTGGTACAGATTTTTTACTTCGATACAAGACTTTTACGTCTTGTCCTTAAGTGTTTCCAGACGTGAAATACCTATACTTAGCCATTTTTCACCCTCATATCATTCTAAACATTCCCCTACACTCATTCAAGCACTTAGCCAAATATTCTACTCCTAAATTCAAGTCTCAAAACCCTCTCTGGATCTAACTATTTCCTCTCAAACTTCAAGTACCATGTCCAATCTTCATCAAGTCAATATCACAAGCTAAGATATATGGGTTTCTTTCATGGGTTCCTTTTACCCATGATGCCCAAGTGTCCTTTTACCCTAATTTGCATTATTTAAAGATGAATTACTCATGGGACTTATTTATTATGAAAATCACTATACTCTATTTTGGGTTTATGAAATTGTGACCGTTTTGCTTTGTTTTGAGCTATGAAACCAAGGTTTGATGTAAGATTTGATGAAGAGTTTTGTTGTATATTGCTTGGTGGTGTTACCAAATATCTATTGAAGGTTTTACATTGAATTTTCTAGCATGATTTCACTTTTGAATTGCATGTTTTTACACTAGCACTACACACCCTCTAAGTGTTTGATAAATTGTTCGTTATAGCTTCTTGAGGAATTAAAGGTCCTATTCATATCTTATGAGTTTAATGACTATATGATGATGAAATGATGATGAAATAAATGTATGTGTATGAGGTCTATATTTATGATAAAGTGAATGTATGTATATGGTATTTTGTATATAGTGTTGGAATGTGACTATGCCCTACTCAGGGGTCGCAAACCGAGTTACCTTGTCAAGGCATTTGTACCTTGATAACCTATCGGAGGGTTTATGCTCCAGCACCACGGGCGAAAGGGTGTGACTATCAGTAAACCTTGTTGGGGGTTTGTAGCCTTCAACCTATTGGGGGGTTGTATTCTGGCACCACGGGTGGTAGGGTGTAACTATCTATCAACCTTGTTGGGGGTTTATATCCATCAACCTATCAGGGGGTTCGTAATCTGGTACGACGGTTGGTTGGGTATGACGATCGACCAACCTATCGGGGAGCTTGTACTCCGACATCACAGGTGGTAGGGCGTGATGATCCACCAACCTATTGACAAGGTTTGTACAACAATCACCAAGGGTGGTAGTGTGTGACGAGCCACCAATAGATTAATGGTCTCTTCTTATACATATGTTATGTTCTATATAAGCATGTTTTACTTCAGTTATCATTCATACATGTCATATTGTTAGTATGCTATTCATTGCCTATGACTATGCATTTTGCCTACGTTGCCTATCTCTTGTTGCATTGTATCCTACATACTTAGTACATTCAAATGTACTAACGCGTACTCTATGCCTACTTGATGTCACCATGTACAAACCAGAGCACTTCTTGATCATCATCCTCCTCCACATAACTAGTTCGATTTTACTATAAGCTTATTGGTTAGTCCTCTATTTTGGGATGTATCTTATGATCTCTTGCTATGTTATAAGACAACCTTTTTTGTAATTTTGTATTGACTATGAGGGTGAGCGCGGTTGCTTGTCTTGGCCCCCATTCTTATCTATGTAGTAGAGGTATTATTGGACATGAGTTGTACCTATGTTTTGAGTCTAACTATCTTGTTTCTTAACGTTATGATGTGAAGGTTTATCCTAGTCCCAATTCCCTTGTTTATTCTTATAATTCATTATCACATTAATTTCTTCCACAACCAAGGATGTGTAATGATATGCTATAAGGCTTGTTTAGGGTTCCTTCAGATTTCTCATTCGTCGGTCACGTCTAGGCCATAGGCTTGGGTCGTGACAAACACTAAAGGGATGACGTCTTCGATGAGCATAAATCTGATGCAACGTCTACGCTATTCTCAATCTATACTGAATCACATAGACATGGATAGGGCCTCCTGAAGCATGTCTGTGTAATATGGTCTAGGCTTTGTGGACTCAAACCACCCAACATGAGTACAACAATGCCAACCATACAAAGCCTTGAATGGTGCCATCTAAATACATGAATGGAAGATATTATTATATATAAACCCTTCTAGAGGCAAGAACTGATCCCACTGATAGCCAAACTCTAATACAAAGGCCCGCAACATATCCTTAAGGACCTATATCATATGCTCTAACTAGTCATCGGTCTATGAATGAAATGTTGTACTCAGGTCAACCTGAGTACCTAACTCACTTTCAGAAGCTTTCTAGAAGATAGAGGTGAACTGTGAACCCTAATTAGATATAATGGACCCTTGTACTCCAAGTAGATGAACTTTCTTATTTATATATATACATGCTAAGAACTTAGCACCATAGCAAGAAAAAGCCAGAAAGGAGTGACTTGATTTGGTCGGCTGATCAATAATGACCCAGATTTTGTCAATACCCCCAAAAAGTGCAAGGTAATCCCATCACAAAGTCCATGGTAATCCATTATTACTTTCACTCAGAAATGGGTAGCTATTGAAGCTCTCCACTTAGTCTCTAATACTCCACCTTTAATTGATGGAAGATTAGACAACAGATATACAATTGGTTATATCTCTTGATATAACATCCCAATAGTAGTGCTTCCTCAAATCCTGATGCATCTTTACTGTGGGTAGGTGGATAAAATATCTTGAGTCATGTGCCTCATGTAGAATCAACTATATCAAGAATCCAACTCTTTGAACAAACAATTAAGAGGAGATTCCTCATACTCATCATCCACTCGAAGATAAGTCACAAATATTTCCATACCCGTCCATAGGACTCTACTAGATGATATCTTTGTATAGGTGAGACTGATAAATCTGAGGCTTTGACACCAACTTATCATGACTTGACATCATAGGCCATGTTGGTGCCTACCTAACCCCCTGATAGGTAAGCCTAGACCTGATCGAAAACTACTAATAACAAGTGCAAGGTTGAGGGTAATCTATATAAAGCAAAAGAATAATGAAATTTTCCTCGAATAACATTCCAAATGCAATTTCTGATACTTCCACAACATTCCTCTCAAAATTCTATGCAATATAGACTTTTGAATCACTTATAACAGCCTCTAAATTATTAAAATATCTCCATTTAATGTTTTCCTCTTCTCTTTGCAAAAACTAGAGATATATATACTTATATTGCCACACATTGAAGTCCGCATATTCAGAGCATAAGGGTTAGGAGCTCTACGAATGCAGGACCACCTCAATGAATGTGGAGTGTGTGGCACACAGGCCTCTAAATATTCGATGGTACCTCCATAAGTGTGGAATATTAAGCCCTGCATTAAATCTCAGCTATTTCCCAAATATTCTGATGGGTGTCTGAAATATGTTTGGAATGCAATATGTGCAAATAAACTATGTAACCATACCAATTTGATGTTTTGGATCTAATGGTACAGTTGAAATTCCCATACAAGGTCATTACAAATAAATGTGGGTCACACTTTCTATGTCCATATTTACTTAATTTTCACTGAGGGGCCTAAAATGCACCCAAAAAACTTCAGAAACTAAAAAATAGGTCGTTATAGAGAAAATTCAACTTTTTGGAACTAATTAAACTGTCGGAATTTCCATTTGGGGCACATTTTGCAAGAATTCTTACCAAAGTCAACAATTGACTTATTCTAAAGCCAAAAATGAAAAACACAATATAAAACCATTTTTCCTCAAAGTAATTATGCCTCTAGCCTAATTAGGTCATTCCACAGTTAACAGGGCTATAAAATTTCATTATGAGTCCATTGTCATGATCCAAGCCTAGGTCGTAGGTGTGACATAGAGAATATGGAAGCCGAAGCTACCCCAAACAAGCCTCAAAGCAAACTTAAGCACATCCTTTGTTAAGAAGCATGGATCAATCATTAACCATTGTACTAAGGGCATTTGGGACTTAGGACACTCTCTCTAGGACTAAGGATCAGGGTACTTCCATAATACAATAATAAGAAGTAAATCTAAGGGAAGGGAATGTAACACCCTGCCTAGTGTTAGCATGGAAAAATTGGAAAGTTAAAGAACATTCTGAAGTGACTTGAATGAATAAGCCAGTCTACGCCTTGTGGAAAAAATCATGGGTCATAAATGGGTTCATTGATTTGAGACTATAAAGGTGAAAAGTATGAGAATTTTTGGAAAGTGAGTTATGAATAAATAGAAGGGACCTCATGTGGGACCACGACACGTCAAAGGTTTTGTAGAAAGGATTATTGAAAGGTGTAAATTTTTCTATATCTAAAATCAACTCTACATGTAGTAGATTGATTGATAGGTTATGTTACATGTTCATGAGTTGAAATATAAAAATTTCAATAGCTCGACTTTTGTAACATGAAGTTATATATACGATCCGTACATTAAACCATGTCCCACAGAAGGGGTCGTGGTTGGTCTCGGAAATTTTTAACGAAGGGCATTTTTGATATTTTTAATACTTTTAAGAACTAAACTAAATCATTTTGGACTTCTTAACTACCTTAATAGACCTCACCCTTATTACTTCTATTTCTAATTCATTCGAAGTCATTAATCCTCAAGCTTCTCTAAAGGGTCTCAAGTATTTCTCTCTCTCAGACAAGGATTTCACTAAAGCTGGGCCTTGAAGGTTTGACCAAGGTTTTTACCAATTTTCCTCTTTGATTCTAAGGATTCACACTTAAGGTATGTACGGCTTTATTCATGAATTTGTTTCGTCCCTGAAGCCCAATTAGAAATCTTCTTTTTAGAAAAGTTTGCCGATGATTTCCTATGGACATTTATGCTATGTTTTCCAAATCATAAATTATGAATGTTCCATGGTTATTAAGTCTATCTATATATTAATTATGAAGAATTACATGATTTATATGGTTTCCAAGTTAAAGTGTGTGATTTCAAGCAAGTATGATTAGGGTTTGTTGAATTGATGTGGGTTCCTTTAGTAATGATCGAAATTTATTTCAATTGCATATTCTCTCTATGAATATCATTCAATTATATGATTTTGACTCAACTATTCATGAACTCACACTTTGCCTTAGTATTTTATGATAAGTTTATGGATTTTCATCATTATGATCTTATGTATGTAAATGTATGTTTTATAATAATGATAATACTATGGTAAAGAGGGTGTTAAAATCCCCTAATGTTTGTGATGATGATATGAAGGTGGGAATATCTACCCACATTATGATGAAAAACAAGTAGATGGACTATTCTTATGACATAATTTTTTTCACGGAAGATTATGATGATTATTTTACAAGCTATGAAAGTATGATTTTAATGATGAATGAACTATGTTGAAATATACGTATATGCATGATTTATGTATTCCATGAGATATAACTTAGAACGGAGAGTGCTTTGGTAGATTCCATAGTCCTATTTTATATGCCACCATAGGAATGATGTTCATGTTTTACTCCTAAAGTTGCGCTAATAGATCCATTTCGCTTTAATAATGGACACTCATAGTGCTAGGATTGAGCCAAAAGAGTGGGGTCAAATGATAGGCTCTCATCGTGCTAGGATAGAGCCTATAGGGTGAGGATCAAGTCTACTTTGACAAAGTAGACTTCTCTTTGCTTTATGTAAATGGAAAATCAAGATTCCACTTAAAGGTCTGTTGGTTTTATATGTCAATTATGGTCTTATTCCGATATATGTATGTTAAGATTATGAATGGATTTGATGATGCTTCATCTCATAATGTTTAAAATTGCATTGCCCATGCATATTATGTTCTTATCCTACTGATTACGATTATGCATATTGATAATATTGTGATGTTCTTTGATTCATAGCATATCTACATACTTGGTATACTTTATGTACTAATGCATACTTTTTTGCCTACATGATCTATCCTTGTAAGAATGAACGATGAGGCGACTATTCTATTTCGTGGCTAGATCCATTTTCCAATCCTGAAGATTTGTTGGTGAGTTCTTATTTAATGATGTTTAAACTTGCATTGCTCATGCATATTATGTTCTTATCTGTATTCCAATCTTGAAGGTCCGTATTTCCTATCTATTTCGTGCCCATTATGATATTCCTATATGTATGTTGTGACTTTATCATTTTATTTTGATATATATCTTGAGGATGAGCTAGCAAGCTATGTCCTAGACCTCTCCAAGATCTATGATGTAGAGGCATGTTTTGGATGTAATGGATTGATGTATATTCCCATAAAGGAAACTATGATGTTCTTCATTCTATGAATTGGACTTGTTTATTGTCTTATGTATGCTTATTTTACCTTATGAATGCTTACGATATGAACATAAGATTTAATGGGATGCCTTCTGGTGTAACATTCATCGTGTCACAGCTAGGCCCTAGGTTTGAATCATGAAAAAAAATGGTATGAGAGAACAAGGTTTGAATGTATCTTAGGGAGTCTAACATGCTGTGTCTAGGAGAGTCTTGTTCAGTGGTGTCAAGCATTCCACATCCATAAATAGGAGGCTATAATACATTTAGGAAAATATCATTTCATTTGTGATCTATGTCGTGCCTTTGAAACTATTGTACCTTAACACTTGTCCCTTGGTATTTTCGAAAATGTCTCCATGACGTATTCCTTTGTCCAAGGGAGGAAATTCTAATGAAAACCAAGTTCCTCTAGGTCCCCAAGATCCTCAGGTCCTCAATCACTATGTGGTCTCACGATGTAAATTCCCCAAAAACTCCTACTTTGGCGTTGAGGATAGGAGATTTTGCTAGGATTAATCCTTTATAGTTCCATGGTTCCATGGTGGATGACGATCAACAAGATTTCATGGGAGTGCCTTACAAGGGGAATGCTGAATTGGTAGCTTATCAACTTAAGGGAGTTGCACAAGTTTAGGTCACCCAATTGAACTTTAAAAGAGTTGAAGCAGGGCCTATTTTTTGGGAGATATTTAAGGCCATTTTCACTGGTCACTTCTTCCCCCTTGAGCTAAGGGAAGCCAACGTGATGGAATTCATCAAATTGAAGCAAGGTGGCATGAGTGGGAAAGAGTATACCTTCAAGTTTACGAAGTTATCTAAATTGGCTCCCTCCTCGGTAGCTGTAGGGGCCTCTAGGGGGCATATGGAAAAATTCACTTTGGGCATAGCTGACTTGGTCAAGATGGAGTAAAAGGATGGGATACTCATTAAGGAAATGGATATATCTAGACTCATGACCTTTACCAAATAAGTGGAGAGTGAGAAACTTCAAAAGATGAGGACAAGGGAGACCAAGAGGGCTCGGTATGATGGTGAATTCTCTTACGGCAAGTCTGGTGGTGGTCGATTCCAACAAGGCCAAGGGACTTCAAAGGGTGCTTCTCAAAGATTTGCCAAAGAACAAAGGGACAATCGTAAAGGTCAAGGGGATGTTGTGAAAGGTGGTACTACTCCACCTAGATGTCCCAAGTGTATGAGAATCCAAGTTGGTTAATGTTTGTGATCCACAAATGAATGCTTAAATTGTGGGAAAATAGGGAACAAGATTGTCGAATTTCATAATGTTGCTAAAAAGAAGAAGGAAATCCACAAGGTCAAGCAGCTAATAAAGGGAAAGTGCAACAAGGTACCCAAGCTCAAGTTGGTGGTCCATATGGTAATCAGTTCTATGCTTTGCAAACTAGGCACGAGGTTGACGAGTCTCCTGATGTAGTTACCGGTATGTTAAGAGTCTATGATCATGATTTGTATGCCTTGCTTGACCTAGGTGCCAATATATATTTTATTACTCCTTACCTTTCCATAAAGTTTGATGTGTCTTCAAAGGTCTTGCTAGATCTTTACTCAGTCTATACTCCTATTGGTGAATCAATACTAGCCAAGAAAGTTTATAGAAGTTGTCCCGTGTTTTTCTTACATAAGGGCATCCCATTCGATTTAGATGAGCTTGATATGATTATTTTATTGTTATTCTTGGTATGGATTCATTGCATGTATCCTATGCTTGTATTTATTATAGAACCGATAAGGTCACATTCCTAATTCCTAATGAGCCTATCCTTGAATATAGAGAACTAATTCAGTGTTCAAAGGAATGTTTACGTCATGAAAGCTATGAAAATGATTTCTAAAGGTTATCTATATCATGTTGTTCAACTCATGGATGATAAGTCTTATGTTCCTACTCTTGATTTGATTCTAATAGTAAATGAGTTCCCCAATGTTTTTTTCAATTATTTGTCCGGTATTCACCTCGTAATGGAAAGTGATTTTGGCATTGATCTCTTACCCAACACCCAACCTATTTCTATACCTCCATATTAAATAGACCTAGCAGAGTTGAAAGAATTGAAGGAACAATTAAAGGAATTACTTGATAATGTATTCTTAAGGCCTAGTGTTTCACCATGGGGTGCTCTTGTATTGTTTATAAGGAAGAACGATGGCTCACTTCAGATGTATGGGGATAATTGATAATTGAATAAGGTAACTACCAAAAACAAGTATCCACTTCCAAGAATCGATGACCCATTTGATGAACTACCAGGTACAAGTTAGTTTTCTAAGATTGATCTACAATTTGGATATGTCACGCCCGAGTTCACACCCTAAGGGTGCCCGACACCCGGAACCATCTCTGGTCCCAAGCAAACCACTTGGCCTGGCGACTTTACTCAGCAAAAGAATTAAATGAATAGACAATGGCATAGATAAGGTGTACTGATTAAACTGTAACAGTGTGAACAATCTAACAAAGAAGTATCTCAATAACAACTGAAAACAAGAAGTGAAACATCTATCATATAATCCATGGAACATCTAGCTAGAATAGTATGAAATCTCTATAGGGACAGACCCACGGTAGCCATAACTTCAACCCTCTGACTGAGAAGAGGCCTCACCAATAGTTGAATAGATGTCTGATCCTCAACATAGCATCTATTGAGGTACTCTATCGCCTGCGTCTGCATCATAAAATGATACAGGTCCTAAAGACGTTAGTACATGGAATGTACGGTATGTAAAATGGCCAAAACAAAAACTTAGGGCATGACAATATGTTCAAAGTAAAACATATCTCAAAATAAAGTAGTATAAGTAATAAATACAATAGATGCTGAAAATAGGACATATGCTGAAAGTCTATATGTAAAACTGACTTGCTTTGACTTAGGGAATTTCTCTAATCGATAACGACTACTATGAGATTTGTAGTGATACAACATCTTGTGCACGCTGCCAAAGCTGTCCAATACTTTATAGGGGTAAGGAATGAAAACTAGGGGAGTAGGTCCATCCAAAAACTTGGCCATCTCAGTGGCAAGGAGGAGTTGAAATTTTGGTACAATCCTATCCTATGTTGACTATGTAGTTTATGAGTTCAAGTTATTATTACTCTCACTCATATCGGTGCTCAATATTATAAAAATAATTTCTATAATGCTCATAACTTAAAGAGTAAGAGTTCTCAAAATCTCTCTTTGATCTTTTGGGACAGAGCCCAACATAGCTTTTCATAAACTTTCCTCAACTTGTTTCTTTCTTTGACTAAAAAATGTTATTCTTACAACTATCTCAAAAACATAACTGTGTTACTCAGTTATCTTGCAAACACAAGTTTTAAGTTCTTCTTCAACTTAACTCAAACTGTGAACTTTATAACTTTTACTTAAATAGATACAGGTTTCTCATAATTCAACCATAGCTATAAATCTTGTCTCAATATCTTAATTCAATGATAAAATCAACAAGAGTCATGTTCCTTCTCAAGAATATATGCATGAACATTTTTTTGATGAAATTTTCTAGCAGTGGAACTTTGATCTCAACTTAATTGTAATCTTGGGTGGAAGCAAGTGATTTAAGATTCTAAAATAATAGTAGAATAACCTTTGGAGAGGCTTACATACTTTGGGACTCAACTTCTTAGAAGAATTGCGGAGAATTCTTAATAGCCCTAACCTTTCCTTATAATATATGCTTGAGTTCATGGAAATCTTTTTCTAACGTTAGTGAGATGAAATAGTATGTTTTAGGGATTAATTAGGTGAAAAAGAAGTACTTTAGGCTTAAGAAGAGTGAGAAAAGTCGAACCTAACCTTTCTTAAAACTAAAAATAGAAATTTCACCCCATAACACCATGTTCGCGTCGTGCCTGGGCGCGGACATGTGTATTTCAGCAAATTCTCAAAATACATCATCTTTCAGAAAATAAAAGAAATCACCAAGTGTAAGTCTGCATCCTAGGCCTGATGCGCCTTGGGAGTGCACTCACACTTGTTCGATTTTAATTACGAAAAAAATTATTTTGACTTGGTTGCTCTAAAATTTGATTTAGACCATTTCCGCACTCAATCTTCTGTGTTGATCGCGAATTCGTCTCGCATTCACAAATGGAACATAGGAAGATGTGTTATGCACACGTCTTCTTTTTAGGGCTATTTTGGTAATTTCATTGGGTGTCAAAATATCTCCCTATTTCATTCATTCTCAAATGACAACGATGGAATAGTTGGCTGAAAACGTACAAGACTACTTTACTTAAACAAACATAAATCATCGAAATCAATCATGGAAATTTACTTTCAAGATCCTCATTGAGGCCTACAAATAAGTGTGGATATTTGGCTTTCATATCTCCCTCTGTTTCCCATGTGGCTTCCTCAACGAACTGGTTTCTCCACAATACCTTTACCGAACCAATCTCCTTGATCCTCAATTTGTGAACTTGTTGGTCTAGTATCTGCATTGGGACCTTTTCATATGTCAAGCTGTCTTTGACTCCAATACTCTCTAGAGGCACTGCCAGCGTGGGATCTTCCAAATGCTTCTTAAGCATGGAAATGTGGAATACTGTGTGAATAGTAGCTAAATCTGGTTGCAATTCCATTTCATATTCTACATTACCAACTCTCTTAACAATCTGGTATAGCCGAATATATCATGGACTTTGCTTCCCCTTTTTCTCAAAACTCATAACACCCTTCATCGGTGATACCTTTCCGTACACCCAATCACCTACCTTAAATTCCAAATCCCCTCTTCCTAACATCAATGTAAGGCTTTTGTCGACTTTGGGTTGTCTTTAGTCTTTCTTGGATAACTTTCACCTTTTTCATAGCCTGATTGACTAAGTCAGGTCCTATTAGTACTGCCTCACAAACTTCAAACTACCCAATGGGTGATTTACACCTTCTCCTATAAAGGGCCTCATATGGTGCCATTTGTATACTAGCCTGGAAAGTGTTGTTATAGGAAAACTCAATCAAGAGTAAGTGAACGGTAGGCTTTACTAAGATTCACCTTTGTTCCAGCCCTTTCTAAAAGCACTTCCAAATTTGTGTTGTGAACTGGGCTCCTCTGTCAGAAATAATGGATATAGGGACCCCAAGCAACCTAACAATCTCTTTAATTTAAAGTCTGGCATAGTCCTTAGCTGTATCAGTCATCTTGACAGGTAGGAAGTAAGTTGACTTGGTGATTTTGTCTACTATAATGAATATCGAATCATGCTAGTCCATGGTAATCATCTCCCACTTCCACATATTATGGGCCACATGGCAAGGTTTTTGATGCTCCACTTTAACTTGCAGGCAATTTGGGCATTTGGACACGAACTCTCCGATTTCCTTCTTCATTCCACCCCACCAATAAACCTCATTTAGATCCCTATACATTTTTGTTTCACCTGGGTGAATAGAGCATCTGGTATGAGTCTCATCTAGAATCCTATCTCTAAGGCCATAAACAGTTGGCATACACAATTTGCCTTGGTATCGAAAGAATCCATCACACCCCATTTGTAAACACTAATACTTTCTTTTTCTAAACATCTTCTTTCAGCTGAAGGACAATAGGATCCATGTCTTACTTTTCCTTCACCTCCACCAGCAAGGATGAGACTCTCCCATTTTTGATAATGGCACCACCCTCGTCAGAATCTTCAATTTGTAGACCCCAAATGGGCTGATCTGTGCGCCTCCTTAGCCAATTCTTTCTTTTCATTCTCAATGTGTGCAGTGCTCCCCATGGTCAACTTTCTAAGAGCATCAACAACTACATTCGCTTTACCTAGGTGATAGAGGATGCTCATGTCATAGTCTTTCAGCAGCTCCAACAATCTCCTTTATGTCAAGTTTAGCTCCTCTGGCTAAATACATAATGCAAGCTTTTGTGGTTTGTAAATACATCTACATACCCACCATAGAGATAGTGTATCCAGATTTTAAGAGCAAACACCACAGCAGCAAGCTCAAGATCGTGGGTGAGGTAGTTCTTATCATGGGTATTAAGCTGTTTGGAGGGATACACTATCACTTTGCCTCTTTGCATTAATAAACATCCTAACCCAACTCTGGAAGCATCACAGTGGATCTGAAAGTCATCGGCTCCATCCGCTAGGGACAAGGCTGGCGTTGTAATCAGCCTAGATTCAACTCTTGAAAACTCTTGTCACAAGCTTCTGACCATACAAACTTAGTCTTCTACTGAGTCATCTATCCTCTATGAAACTCCTATAGTAACTTGCCAAGCCCAAGAAACTCCTTATCTCTATTGGAGTTATGGGCCTTTACCAATTCTTTACTACCTCAATCTTTTGGGAATCAACTTGAATGCCTTCACCAAACATAATATGACCCAAATATGACATGGATGCTAACCAGAACTCACATTTGGAAAATTGGGCATACAACTACTAGTCATTAAGGGTCTGAAGGATAATTCAAAGATGGTCAGTATGTTCCTCTTTGCTGTGAGAGTAGATCAGGATGTCATGAATGAACATAATGACGAACATATCTGGGTACGTCCTCAACACTCTATTCATAAGGTCCATGAAAGCTGCTGGTGAATTTGTCAGTCCTAATGACATGACCAAATTGTTCTAAAAGCTATCTTAGGGATGTCTATTTCTCTAACCTTAAGCTGATGGTACCCAGATCTGAGGTTTATTTTGGAGAAACAAGTAGAACTCTGAAGTTTGTCAAATAGGTCATCAATCTTAGGAAGAGGATGCTTGTTCTTTACAGTGACATTATTCAACTAAAAGTAATCTACACACATTCTAAGAGAACTATCCGTTTTGCGCACGAAGAGAACTGGAGCACCCCAAGGTGAGACACTTGGTCTAATGATGTCCTTATACAAGATGTCTTTCAGTTGTAGTTTTAACTCTTTTAGCTCTGAAGGAACCATACGATACGGAGGAATACATATGGGTTGAGTATCTGGGAGGGTATTTATCCCAAAGTCTATCTCCCCAAAAGGAGGGACTCCGGGAAAATCCTCAAGAAAGACTTCCAGGAACTCATTCACAATCGGGAAAGACTAGAGAGATGGTGCCCCGGTACTAGAATCCTTGACTCTGACTAAGTGGTATATGAACCCTTTGGAAATTACCTTTCTAGCTTTGAGATACGAGACAAACTAACCCTTAGAAAAAACTTAGCCAGTCCTCGATTCTAAGACTGGCTCGTTAGGATACTGAAATTCGATCACTCTGGTTCTGCAATCTGTGGAGGCATACCCAGCATGAAGCCAATCCGTGCATAAAATGATGTCAAAATCTACGACAGCTATGATATCCTTATGATAGGCTAATACTAGACAACCCCTATAAATATTTGGGCTAGGATACAATCCTTAGTAGGAGTGGAAACACTAAAAGGCTCAAAGTTACACTCTAGACGGACTCGATACTTTATACCTTCTTAGAAAGTGACAAACGACATTGTGGCACCTAGATATAATAATGCATATACATCATAAGTAAAGACTTTGAGAAATTCTCCTGCACTTGTCTGGTGGCCATGGCATATAAGTGGTTTGACTCCTCGCCTACTCCAGGTATAGTACCATTGTGAATTGTCTTACCCTTTGATGCTGAAGAAATTGATTGAGATCAGTTATCTCTCGTGTTTCGCCTCCCCATGGGACTATCCTTCTAGAAATTCCCCACCTGACCACATTTAAAACAACCATTTGTGGCCATAAGGTACTCTCTTGGATGAGACCTGCCATAATTTCCACAAACAGGATAACGAGTTGATCCTTGATCTATGCTACCCTTTGACTAGCTACCCTAAAACCTGTGGTTTTGTGATCCCAACTCATTCCTAACCTTTGGTGCAGGTACGCGAGCAGATGAGGGTGCTAGTCCAGATAACTTAGGCCAAAAGGATGAGTGGTTACCATTTTCAGCCCCCTTGTTACCTATCTCCTGGCCTGATGTCTTGGCCATCTTACCCCTGAGCTTCTCCCTATCCTGCATTCTCTCCTCCTCTACATGTTGCACATAAGTCATTAACGAGCTATGTCGATATCCCCAATCAACATGGCATTCCTCCCCTCTCTCTTAGTCATCCGACAGAGCCCTAACACGACTAGGTCCATCATAGTACATATGTATGCCACCATATTTGGAGCATAATGGGACAGCTGAGTAAATTTTAGGTTGTACACCTGTACGCTCATATTTTCCTACATTAGATTAAGAAATTCCCTCACCTTGGCCTTCCTCAACTCTTTAGAAAAGTACTGTCCTAGAAAGGCCTCCTTAAACACTGCCCAACTAAAAGTTGGCACCCCTTCTACTTAGCCTCCTTTCCATTGATCAAACCAAATTCTAGCTACTCCTTTGAGCTGGTAGGCAGCCAACTCAACCCACTCAGCATCACATGTGTGTATAATTTTAAATACTCTCTGGAGCTCCTCTATAAAGTTCTCAGGATCCACCTTCACATTAGATCACGTGAATTCATCAAGGTTCAACCTCAGAAACTCATGAACCCTGGTGGTATCTGAACCATCATTCCTTCCATCTCCCGATGGACCACTTTGTGTAGTGACCACCTGTGCCAAAGTCTGGATGGCCTAGCAGAGCATAGTATTCTAGATTTTCACTTACGATGGTTGCTTGACAGGCATAGCTGGACCTCTAGGTCTCTCAGGAATTGGGCCAGGCTAGTCTGCATTCTGCCTCGATAGGCGCCCTTTGCCCCTTGATGGTCTAATAGCTGTACGTGGTGGCATGATCTTAAAACAAGGCATGAACGCATGAGTTAGAAGGGACATAATATAGGTAAACTCTAAAGCACGAGAGGAAATAGCAATTGATAGTTACACTTCCTAATGCCCTGTAGCCTCCCTATTATAAATGTGGCGTGCTTCACACCCATAATATAGACTCTACTAGACACGGTTCCATAGACTCCCTAGGACTCTTTAACCTAGCTCTGATACCCAGCTTTTCCTGCCCTAAGTTCACACCCTAGACATGGCCAGCACCCGAAACTATCTCTGGTCCCAAGTGAACCACTTCTCCTGGATACTTTTGTCAAAACCCAAGCCTAGGTCCTAGATGAGACACTGAGAAGGGGAACCAAAAGGGACCCCAAGCAAGCCTCTTAGCACATAATTAGACATTCTTGGTCGCAGAAGTAATAAAATAGCAACATAGAAGAAGAAATAGGGGTAACTGGCGCTAAGAGACATCATTTATATCATAACACCAAGAGTCAAGAGAGAGTCAAAGCTTATAGCATAAAACATGTCGTGTCCAACAACACCTCTAAACCTTAGATACTTAGCGGGGGCCAAGACAAGTAATCAGGCTCACCCTCATAGTAATGGTAATAGGTAATCCAAACATACAAGATATAATCTAAACATAAGCTTGAGAGAAGATAGATATGGTCCCCGTTCTTGAGGACTCACCATGAGCTAACTTGAACAATCCGGCTAGACACGAGGAGAATCAATAGGAGCTTTGATTCCTATATGGAGATATCACGTAGGCATAGAGTATGTGTTAGTATGTTTGAATGTACTAAGTATGTAGGATGCAATGCAATAAATGATAAGAAACATAATCAAAATGTATAACATAGGTAATAAATAAACATATAGCAACATGGCATGCATGAATGATGCTTGAAGTAAAACCATGCTTATATAGAACATAATACGAGTGTAAGGAGTGACCATTATAGTGCAATCCAAGCCATGCCATCTCCTAGGAGAGGTGCATGAGTACAAACCCCTTCATGAGGTTGATGGAGTACAAACCTCCCAACAAGGTTGATGAAGTACAAACCCCCTAACAAGGTTGATGGGTATAAACCCCTAACAAGGTTGCATGGCCTTGCCACCTCTCGAGCGAGGCCATCGAGGTATAAATCCCCCAACAAAGTTATCCTATAACCTCCCGGATGAGGCTTGGTCATCCCCAACACTCTTGAGATAATTTTATATATACACTCCTTTCATCATCATACACCTACATTCCTTTCATCATCGTATACATATATTCCTTTCATCATCATAAAGTCATTCATCTCATAAAATGTGCATTAGACCTTCAATTCCTTAAGAAATCATAACCAGACATTTTATCAAACACTTGGTGGGTGTATAGTGCTAGTGTAGATTGATGCAATTCAAGAGTGAAATCATGAAAGAAAATTCATTATAAAATTGTCGATAGATACATGGTAACACCATTAAGCAATTTACATCAAAACCTTTCATCAAATCTCACAATAGATCTTAGATCCATAGCCCAAAACATAGTTAAATAGTCATAATTTCAAAAAACCCAGCATAATATGCAATGAATTTCATAACCAATAAGACCCATGAGTATATCAACTTTAATTCATATTATTTTTAAGAAAAGGGAGCTTGGGCATCATGGATGCATGGAACCTATGAAAGAAACCCATATACCTTGACTTTAGAGTGTTTCTTAAAGAAGATTTCAAATGGAGACTTGAAGCTTGAATGAAATCCTTAGATCTGATAAGAGATTGGGACAATTTAGTGTTGAGTAAGTATTGGAGCTTGACTTGATTTCTTTGAATTTCAACAAGACTTCTAGAAAACCTTGAGAATGGATGGATAATTTGGTGAAGATTACTGAGGAATTGAGTGGTTTTTGTTTGGTTTTTAGGGCTCAAACTGGCTTGAAGTATGAGCGATTTATGTATATGTATGTATAGGGTTATTACGCAATTTCCCTAGAGTAAAATTAACAATTTTTGAAAATTTTTATACTAGTCCACGTCAGGTCCGCATTGCGGATTTGTCGCGGATAGCTACTGTTTTTGCGAAGTTTCACCAAAAATTATTTTTTTTGGCATAGACAAAGTATAGCTTTTCGATAATTATTTGCCCATACAATTTTGCCCTCTAAACAAGAATATGAAGTCGGATTTGTAACATTCTACATGGATATTGAGATATTGAAAAAAATGCATCATAGGGTCTTTTCATGCTATTAGGAGGGGTGTTTAAATATCCCTGATTTGAGATATAAGGAAATTACGACTATAGAGGCATTCCTAGGCAAGTGTTGGGTGTTTCAACTTTACTCAGCAGAAGACTTAAATGAATAGATAATGGCATAGATAAGGTGTACGAAATACACTATAATAGTCTGAACAATCAAACAAAAAGTATCTCAATAACATATGAAAATAAGAACTGAAACACTTGTCATATAGTCCATGGAACCTCTAACTAGAATAGTATGAAATAACTATTAGGATAGGCCATGGTAGCCAGAACTTAAAAGAGAATACTAGAGTGAGAAAAAAAGTAATGACTTTAAGCCTCTGACTAGGAAGAAGCCTCGCTAATAGCTAGATCTAGTATGACCTTTAATAGAGCATCTGCTGAGGGACTCTTTCACCTATGTCGGCATCATAAAATGACGCAGGTCTTAAGGACGTCAGTATATGGAATGTATGTTATGTAAAATGGACAAAACAATAACTTAGGGTAAGGCAATATGTTCAAAGTAACTAAATAAATCTCAAAATAAAGTACCATAAGTAATAAATAAAATACATGCTAAAAATAGGACATATGCTGAAAGTCTTTATGTAAAACTATCTTTCTTTAACTTGGGGATTTTCTCTAACCGACAACTACCACTATGAGTTTCATAGTGGTACAACATCTTACCTACGCTGACAAAGCTATCCCATACTTTACCGGAGTATGTAACGAAAACTAGTGGAGTAGATCTATCCCAAAACAGTGTCATCTCAAAGGAAAGGAGGAGTTGTACTTTTGGTACAATCCTATCTATGGTGGCTATGTAGTTTATTAGTTCAATTTATTATTACTCTCACTCATATTGGTGCTTAATACTACTCCAAAAATAACTTTCATAATGCTCATAACGTAAAGAGTAAGAGTTCTCAAAATATCTCTTTGATCTTTTGGGACTTAGCCCAACTTAGCTTTTCTTAAACCTTCCTCAACTTGTTTCTTGCTTTGACTGAAAAATGGTATTCTTACAAGTATTTTCAAAAACATAATTGTGTTACTCAGCTATCTTGCAAACACAAGGTTTTAAGTACTTCTTAGACTTAACTCAAACTGTGAACCTTATAACTTTTTCTCAAGTAGATATAGGGTTCTGATAATTTCAACCATAGCTGTAAATCTTGTCTCAATATCTCAATTCAGTAATAAAATCAACAAAAGTCATGATCCTTATAAAGAAAATATGCATGAACAGTCTTTTGATGTAATTTACTAGTAAAGGAGGAAACTTTTATCTCAACCTGGAATTGTAATTTTGGGTGAGAGCTAGTGATTTAAAATTCTAAAACAATAATAGAATAACTTTTGGAGAGCCTTACATACCTTGGGACTTAACTTCTTGGAAGAATTGGGGAGAATTCTTGAAAGCCCTAACCTTGCTTTAGAATATACGTTTGAGTTCTTGGAAAGCTTTTTCTAACATTAATGAAGTGAAACAATATGTTTTATGGATTAATTGGGTGAAAATTGACGTACTTTACACTTAAGAAGGGTGAGAAAAGTCAAATCTACCATTTCTTAGAAATAAAAAGAGAAATTTCACCCCATCACACCATCATTGCATCGCACCTAGGCATAAACATATGTATTTCACTTTATTCTCAGAATGCATCTTTTTTTGTAAAACGAAGTAAATCAGCAAGTGTAAGTCCGTGTCCTAGGAATGTCGTGCCCTAAGCCCGCACCCAGACTACTTTGGGTTTTATTACGAAAAATTTTATTTTGACTCGGTTGCTCTAAAATTGGGTTAAGACTATTCTCCCACTCAATTTTCTGTATTGATTGCAAATCTGATCTCGGATTCATAAAATTAGCATGGGAAGATGGGTTATGTGCACGTCTCCTTTCTCCTTTCTAGGGGTATTTTGGTAATTTCATTGGGTGTCATAAGATCTCACCAACTGTGGGTGAAGGAGGATGACATGCTAAAGACGATATTTAAAACTTTGTATGGTCATTTTGAATTTTTGGTTATGTCATTTGGACTAACAAATGCCCCCACTACTTTCATGGATTTGATTAATAGGATCTTCAAACGATATTTGGATATGTTTGTGGTGGTGTTAATAGATGATATATTGGTTTATTCACCAGATATAAGGGATCATTATAACCATTTGAGGATCGTGTTGAAAACATTTAGAGATAGACAACTCTTAGCCAAGTTTAACAAGTGTGAATTTGTCTAAGAAAGGTGGCTTTTCTTGTTTAGGGGAAAACGTTGAGTGGGGAATGGGTATAACCCTGATTTTAGAGTGAACAAATCACAAACGCCACTATATTATTTTGGTGCCAGTTTTCATGTTCGGTTGACTTTTGGGTCTTGGGCCTAAGCCTTCCCATGGGTGAAAATACATACACTTAGCCTTATTTCACCCTCATATCATCTAAGATATTCTTAAATGCTCTCTCAAATACTTAGACAATATTTCATCTCCAAATTCCAAGTCTCAAAACTCATCCAAGTCTTAAGGTTCTCATTCAAGCTTCAAGTCTCCATCTCCAATCACCTTCAAGGATTCTCCAAACTCAAGTTATGTGGATTTCTTTCATGGGTTCCTTTCATCCATGATGCCCAAGCTTCCTTTTACTTAAAATTGCATGATTTAAAGTTGATTTACTCCTGGGTCTTACTTATTATGAATTTCTGCACACTATGTTAAGGTTTCATGAGATTGTGATTGTTTTAGCATATTTTGAGCTATGAATCTATGATCTATTGTGCGATTTTATGATGGTATATGAAGTATATTTCTTGAGAGTGTTACCAAATATCTATTGATGGTTTTACATTGAATTTTCTAGCATGATTTCACTCTTGAATTGCATGTTTTACACTAGCACTACATACCCGCCAAGTGTTAGGTAAAATGTCTGGATTAGGGTTCTTGAGTTATTGATGGTCTATTGTATGGTTTATGAGTAAAATGGATTATGGTGATAAAAGAAATATATATGTGTGTGTTTAAATCATGTATAGCAACTGTGGTATTGCAAGTGAAGTGTCGGGCTCTCATATCCGTTGTGTTCATGGGAATGCTTGATGAGCTATGGAGTCCTTATGCTAAGGTTTATAGTCTTGTGAATGTGAAGCCTACTAGAAGAGGTTATGAACTATGTTATATGCTTTACCCTCTAGTACAAGGCTAATTTCTACATGTAGGGGTTATGAACTATGTTGTACACCTTTCCCTCATATATGAATCAATGCTACTCACTTACTCATATTACATAAAGGGGTTATGAACTATGTTGTACTCCTTACCCTCGTGTAGGATTTGAGGTCATGCAATGTGCTCATATGAAGGGATTATGAACTATTTGGTACACCTAACCCTCATATGTGATGTAAGGTTATGTATTATCTCATGCACACATGTAGGGGTTATGACCTATGCTACCTTCTATCTTTATGTGTTATTCATGATCTCATGTACTACGCATTACCTACTAGAAGCAGTTATATCTCATGTTATATCCCTCAGCCTCTAGAATAAGGTATTTGGGTGATCTAAGCATGTCACCTTATTGGGTTAAACAAGCTATGTAAGTATGATTTTTTTTCCAAACATATTCCACTCCAAGCATTGTTCATGTATGTCATGTTGCTAATATACTATCTCTTGCTATGATTATGCATTTCGATTATGTTGCCTAACTCTTGTTTCATTGCATCCTACATGCTTAGTACGTTCAAACATACTAATTCATACTATTTGCCTACACGATATCGCCATGTAGGAACCGAAGCCCTTATTGATTCTCCTCCATGCAGCTAGATGGATTGTTCAAGCTAGCTTTTGGTGAGTCCTCAAATCCATGGGCAACATCTATCCTCTCTCATGTTTATGTTTGGATTATATCTTGTATATTTGGATTATCTATTGTATATTTTGACAATAAGGTTGAGCCCGATTGTTTGTCTTGGCCCCCGCTAAGTTCTATGTGTAGAGATATTGTTGGACAAGATATGTATTGATGCTATGAGCTTTGACTCTCTTGACACTATGATGTTTTATATTATGAAAGATGTCCCTTAGTCTGTTTATCCCCATTTACTAACTCTTGATGTCATTTGATTACTTTCATGACCACGGATGTGTAATGATGTACTAAGAGGCTTACCTAGTGTCCCTCAGGTTTCTCATGCGCCGTGTCACGTCTAGGCCTTAGGCTTGGGTCGTGACATCAAGCTGGTAGACCAAATCCAGCATTTGAAGTAATTCCTTGGTGATTCAATCCTTGCTACATGGGAGAGGTTTAATAGATGCTTGAGGAGTGTCTCGGACCATGAGACTCCGAGGAATGTCCTAGTGGAGAATTTCTATCGAGCTTTAGATGTTGATAGCCAAGCATGTGTTGATGCCCTCTTGTGAGGTTTGTTCATGGAACAACCATTCACAAAACATTTTTAGCACCTGAACATGGTAACTAAATCAAACCATGTATGGGACCTCAAGAATAAACATCCAACAGGTCATGTAAGCAGTGCTAACATGAGTTTTGACCAAGGAAAATTAAATATAGATACCTTAGTATGCTTGCTCAGAACAGAGCTAATCTGAAGATGCTAATGAAGAAGCCATAAGAGCCCACAAATCCAGGGGTTAGTCAAGGAATCCATCATATGAATCATGGGAGCCACAAGCATGACAGGATGAATAGCCACTATATACCCTGACACAATCATGATACTAGAGATGGGAACTCTAGAATTGAGGAGATGCTTAACCAATTGCTAAGAAGTGTGGACTCACAAGATGAGACTTTGAGGGAGATTAAATCTGACATTGCAAAGATAAACCTTAAAGTTGACCAATACTCTATGGCAATTCAACAGCTAAATCATTAGTTTGGACTTCTGTCAATGCAACTAGATCATATTCAAAGAGGCATGATAACTAGAACTAATGCTTTAGAGTGACAGTATACTAATAGGCACTGGATAGAGGAAACATTTGGTAATAAGGGAGTATAAAAGCTTGACGAAGTTTGAGTACTCAAGATATTTATGTCATGCCACGATAATAAATCAGGCGCTACTTGGGAGGCAACCCAAGGAACCTTGGTGCTTTGGTGCCTAGGTATGTTTTTGACCCCTTATGTTTTATTTTATTTTTTTGTGCATGGTTACAATGCCCATCTTTTTCGATGGGGTATGGGTAGTTATGGGCCTCAGTGAAGTCTGAGCAGCTTATGGTCCATAACTACCCCAATTTTTTATCCTAGGGTTTTCTTGTCTAAGTTCTTTTTTCCTGTGGATATTTATTTCTGTTGAACAGGCACATTTACGATGTTTAGATAATATATGTAGTATATAATACCAATACTTGTGGCACATAATATGTTTTTATGCTTTGTTGGAAAAATGATTCCCACCAAAAATTTGATTAAGTGGTTAGATAGTAACCATGCATGTTTAGGTGTTCAACAATATCTGTTCTGATAAATGAGGGTGTATTGAGATAAAAGCATAATCTTTGAGTCTTTTATTGATAATGTATGCAGTGTCATATGATTGTGAGCATAATTTGATAAATTTATGTATTTTGTGCTAATTCAGAACTTGACTTGTTACTCTAAGTTAGATTGCAGATTAATTGAACTAGGAAAGGATCTTGGGTCATTGTTCTTAAATAGTCCACTTTAGCCTAAAAATAACCAACCAAATTGATGATATATCCCTTGTTTCTAATGTTTGATCCTAACATATACCTATTCTTTGAAAACACCTGATTAGCCTAACCTTGTCTAGTGAAAAATCCTAAAATTAGCCCCAGTCTTTCCTTGAACATTGTGTACCTTGCCTGAGGCAAAAATCCTAAGTTGAGGGTGGCTACCAAAAGTGGCTCTGGTTCAGAGGATGGATATTGTGCACCTCAACATAGGCTTATTGTGCACTTCAACATAGGCTAAAAGCCTAAGTTGATGGTGGTTGGTATAAGGGTAAAGTAAAAAAAATAAGGGGGTGAGTTAGGAATACAGAGGAAAAGGAGAAAGATCATATACTGGGTGCAACAAAAATGAAAGATGCCTTGATGTAGAGCTACACAGCAAAATGAAGTATGAAAATAAGGTAAAAAGCTCAAAAATGAAAAGAAAGCACCCAGAAAATCTTGAAATATGAAAAAGGGAGAATAAGGTGAAACTAACAAGTTGGTGGGGAAAAAGTATAGAAAAACACACTTTTAAGGAGGGCCTTTAGTCACTATTTTCCCAAAATACCATACCAAAATCTTCTGAGCCTACGTTACAAGCCAAGAAAGTCCTAAAGTGGTTCTAGTTTAATTAGTTGAAAATCTGAGTAATGAGCATAGGGGCAAGCCTATGTATTAGTCATCATACATGAATATCTCTTGTGAGAGTCAGTGTTTTTGCATAGTCCCAAGGTTAAATATGAAAACATAATTTAGTGTCAGAGATGGGACTTCTTTCTGTGAGGGCACTTGCATTGCATTGTTAGCATTTGACTTGTTCAGTGATTGTGGATTGTTGATAACCCCTTGCTTGTCATAGTTGTGTTGTCACATGCACCAGTTTGTATTGGTTTTCTAAATAGCTAGCTAATCCTACTTTGAAAAGCTGGTGTGGGTATTTGAGTCTAAGATGTATGTGTGTATGCCATTGAGTTGCGATCTGTGTGTTATTGTGTTGTCTATATAGATTAAGTCCGTCCCTTAAGGACAAGCAATTTAAGTTGGGGGTGCTCATGTGCTACCAAAATAAAGCACTTTTGATGCTTAAAACTTAGGATTTGTGTATGTTCTCAATGCGACTTTAATTATTTTTATGTGTTTTTGTGTTTTGATTTGCAGGATTACATGTTGTCCAAGATTTGGGGAAAAGTTACAGAAGTTGCCAATTTTGTAGTTGTACGAGTCCTTCTATGGGTCATAGAGCATTCTATGAGTTGTAGATAGATTCTGTGTGGATTTCCAGTGAGGGGTTATTTGCTAAAGTTGAAGTCTACGAACATGCAGACGAGTCGTGGAACATCTTAAAAGTCGTAGACTACTATTCGTGCCTTGGGATCAAAGAAGTGGACTTGCAAAAAATTCATCAAATAAAACCCCCTTTATGGGTCGTAAACTACTTTACGAGTCGTAAAGGGGTGTCATAGAAGTGAAGTCCAAAATTCTAATAGCTGACTATGAGACCTCGACTATGAGTGTAGAAGACATTATGGGTCATAAAGTCCTTTCGTGGAGTTTGCCGACTAGTTTTCCTAATTTATTTAGGACTTGTTTTGATTATTATAAATAGATTTTTTAGGTTATTTTTCAAGAGTTATCAGCAATTCATGTAAGTTTTGTTTAGTTATAGGTTAAGTGATCATAGAACTCTATATTCTTAGAGAAAAAATTGTGAGAGAGTCTTTGAGCACACTTATGGTTTAATTCAATCTTCAAGCTTGTGATTTTCATAGACTTTGGATTTGGTTATTCTTAATCCAATTGTGTAAGTGTTTAATTATGTCTTCTCAATTCATAATTTCTTCATCTACACAGCATGAGTAGCTAAATCCACAACTAGGGTTGTGGGAACCATGAAGAACTAACAAAGTAAAATTGGATAACTCACAATTCTTGGAAGGTGTATATGCATGTATTAATTACCTCTCTTCGTTTTGCATGTTTTCTAGTGGCGGCCAACATTAGAACTTGCCTAGTGTTTCTAACTGGACCAAGATAGTAATGATAGGAAAAGGTATTAATTAACAGGATTCGATTGATATGTTGTCATCTAATTAACCAAACTGGGTCAAGGGGAGGTTATACTAGGACTTATAGGTAATGGTTATTGCACAGTATAGAGATCGGCCAAGTCGCATAGTGAAATTCATCTCTCACCTTTGACCAAAGGGTTTGGTGAACTTAAAATATCGTCCTGCATGTTGTACACTAGATACAAATTAGGTTATCCTGTGATACTAAGTTGGGGAACACAATACTCTAGTTGCTCTTTATTATTGATTTTTCTCTCATAATAGTTAGTTTAGTTTATTTTCTCATTGATTATTGCAAACCTCCCCCTTTGGGGAATTGAGTTAGTTAACTACTCAGATTGTATATTGGTGAATTCTCATGCGTGTACATATTTCCTGTGGGATCGACCCTAATCTTGGTTAGGTTCTATATCTTGACAGCGACCGCTTTATCCTCTAAAAAGGAGGTGTAACTTGGATGACTTCACTCAAGAAAAAAAAGAAAGTTCTCAAAACACACACAAGTATATACAATAACAAGGGACAAAGACTCAAACACTCACACTCACAAAAGAACATCTTATGTACACAAATGCCACATCATAGGCTTGCCTCTATTTTCAATAAACATTGGCTCAACTTCATATGGTTGGAAATCTCAAAGGGCTTTTAGGTTTGTAATGTAGGCTTAGGGATAGGGTTGGATACAATTTGGACAATAGTTACTAGCCCTCCTTAAGCCCTACATACAACATTCATTCGTTTCCAACTTTTCCACTTTTCTTTTCAAATTTTATACCAATGCACATTTAACCCTTCTTTTTCACTTAGGCGCTCCACTTGCAACCATTTTCAATATTTTGGAGGATTCTTTTCATTCAAGCACTTTTCTTTATTTTCTTTTCACTTTAAAAGAACTCTTTTTTTTCATTTTATTCCTCCATCCATTTTTTTCTCTCTTTTGAAAAGTCTCCAAGTGGTATACAACTTTCCTTTTCCTCCTACATCATCCCCAATTTAAGCTTAAAACCTCAATTTTCACAAACATGTAAAGCTCAAGGAGGGACAAAGATTCAAAGGAGAGATATCTTTTTAAAAAGGTCCAAGGCTTGTAATGTAGGTCGCCAATGGAAAGGATTAGGCTTAAAAGGTATACTAGGGATAAAATCAATGCATTTGGTGGCTATTTAGGCTAAGTGGAGTCAAGCTAAACCAAAGAATATCTGAGATCAGTTCTCCAAGAAAAGTCTATCAATACTAACATCTCAAGACCAACAAGGCAAGTTCTAGGTGATAGAAGTGCATGCAAGGAATAAAACAAAAACTCACAACACACATGACATTCAAATCAAACCCGAAAGGACCAATATAACTCTCAAGTTAAGCATAAGGTACTCGTTTTTCAAATATATCCATCTAGAAAGTAAGAGTTACAAAAAGAGTCAAAGTGTTGTCTCAAATCATCCCAAATCCATTTAACATTCAAAAATAGGAGGGGTATGCCATTTTCATAATGCACAATACTTGACTAAATATATTGGCACAAAACAAGTTACAATCCCAATGTATATCTCCAACAAGAGTCAATAGCTATTTAAACATCACAAAAGACCATATTTACTCAGGTACTCACATACCCAATCAACGATCTTCCCCTAAGAACGTCGTCACTCAATCCATCATCAGGATCCTTCAGTTATACATACCACTAAAAAGAAAAATAAGAAGCTATCAAAACTGCAAAAACAGCTAAACCAAAACACAATATACAAGCCCGACAAAGGCATGCCATAATCAAAATAAATAATTAAATTCAATTAAACCATAGGATCACCCCCAACTAAAATGGTACTATGACCTCACAATATTAATTTAAAATAAAAGAGAAGACGAGCGACTCCCTGAAATGATTACTTAGCACTTCAGCCCGAATTTCCTCTCCACAGTTGCTTTCCAAGGCATTAACATAGAATTCAGCTACTATGGTGTGATTGACTTTAATTAGCTACCTAACAAAGCACCTCTAATCCGGAGCTTTAGTTTTCTTCCCTCACCTCTAGCAGGATGTGATTTCAATGAAGTGTGTTGTCAAGATCCGTTTTCACCCAGTCAGACTTACAATCAAAACCACATGACAACAACATCTTATAGACATTTTAAATCATGTATTAGGAAACATTTAGATCAAGGGAGTCAACTAGATAGAGTTCGGATCAAGCAGTGAAGTGTTGTTATTTTTGAATAGTGACATATTGTACTCTATGTACACAATTGTACTTGCATATTTGTGGAGTTCAAGAAACTCCAGGCTTTCGCGTTCGTGGAAGGCTGAGAAATGCCAGAATAGTGCGATCGCAGGATAGTTTCTACGTTCATAAACTGCAATAGTCACCAGCATCACATTCCTGATTTTGTTGAGGCATTTCATCAAATAGATGATAGACACACATTCAAAACATTGTTTTGACAAAACATAACCCCCAAATCTATCCCCAACAACATTAAATTATTACCTAAACAACAAGCAACAATTTAACATTGAAATCCACTTTATTTTTCAACATTTAGGCCCAGAAATCTTCTCCTAAAGTAACTAGAGTGCAGCACCTTAGTAACAAAAAGATGATCCCCAGAAAACAACAATGAAGAAAACTATCTTGGTGTTGAAACTTCACAGCAATAGCGAGAAAGATTAGCAAAAAAGCAGCACCAATGTCATGGAGTTTCATAGTTACATAGTCGCCAACTAGGAACGAGAGTGTATGTAGAGTGAGGTGAACATACCTTCGAATGCATAATCAGAAGGATGATGAAGGAAAAACTTGAGCTTTTTCTTAAAGCTGTGTGAGTGCCAAAGTTTTGAGAGATTATTTACCTACACTTGATTTTATTCCCTTCTTATGATCTTCTTTTCTGAATGTATCAAAAAAAAGTCACAAATAACTTATTTTTTCACTGTCACACCCATTAGTGTTCCACTTTAATGGAAAATAAGGTGTTATCACGTCTCATCGCTGATTGTGCTCCGCGTTCATGGACCTAGATAGCCATTATGGAGCTTTCCTAAGTGCTAGACATAGGCCAAGTTTCTACAAATTTAGGCGATCACAGACCCATTTGAGCGATCTGTTCTTAACTGATGGGTGATTCCTAGGCCCAAAAGGTGGTCAAAATGGCCCAGGTTCATCCTTTTGCAATATTGATCGGTGTTTCCACCGATTCCTCAACTTCAATATCTTGACACTTCAAACCCTATGTGCAACCATTACCAAAGACTTGAAAATTGTGAGGGTTAGCTAAAACTCAAACATTAAAATTAAGAAGCTATTCTAAATAATTTAAAATATAAGAATTTATTAAATATGAACAAAATTTGATTCACCATCCTTTTGTGTTTCCACTTTGAGGCAGTGAATCTTCTCTCCAATTTCAAGATGATTTTCCATTTGAGCACTTGGGGATAGTGACAAGAGACCATCAACACTTTTCACCAATCTTTCCACGTTGAGGACTTGATTCATTTACCCAACTTAACATCAACTTTCCTTTTTTGCTCTTTAGGTAGACATGGGGGTGTCAAGAGGCCTTCTTCACATTTTGTGACCTCTAAGTAGGCAACACTCCCAACTTCAAATGAACTAAAGCTTCCGTTTAAGATTTCCATGGCTTTTTCTTGCAACTTTAGTATCATCTCCTCAATCTTGGCCCCTTGGATGATTATTGGCCTTGATGACAAGCATTGGCCCCATATCTCTTCCACATCAAGCACCACTCCTTCTTCTTGAGACTCCAATTCTTGGTTGATCACCATTGAACTGGGAGCCTCACTTGCTCTATTGCTTGGTTTCAAGTTAACCTCCAAAACATCAACTTCCCATTCTAAACTGTTTGTAACCTCTAGCAACAAACAAGCTCTTAAGATCATCCCTCATATTGAGCAATTAGTATCTTTGAGCCACTTCTTTGGCAAGTCCAAGACTCAAGTCCTTGAGCCAATCTTGACTCACAGCACTCTCGTGCCCATTCACATCCTCAACACCATTTTGCTCACCACAAAGTGCAATACTCCGAAGGAGATAGAAAAAAGGCTTACATTCTAAAGCAAGTTTCATCACAATTATTCATATAAAAAAAGGGAAAAAAATAAAACAATAAGAAGTACTCAGTAATCAAATTGAAAAGAGTAAACTAAAGCCCTAATCAATTTAATACATCTATAGTTCCCCAACAATGGTGCCATTTTTTATTTCGCTCAACCCGAATACTCTAAAGAAGCAAGAGACGTCATCATCAGAATAATAACCCAACTTTAAAGGTCGGGGTTGAATCTCATGGGAAAAAATATGTCTGCGAATGAGTAGAGCAAGAACCAATAGCTATTAGATTTAGATTAAACAAGCGAAGACCAAGAAAAACTTCTAACGAAATGGGGAAGACTAAGCTACAACTACTCCTAAGGAACAATTAGGGTAAGGATTTATCAAGCAAGGAAGAAGAATAGGGGATATGAAAATCAATTAAAACTCAATAGAACCATGAAACACCCTTCATGTGCTTCAAAATACCCCATAATCATAATTTACATGTATCTCAAAATCCATGCGTGATTTTGAAAACCCAACTTCATATTCTCTATCAGGGGGAAAAATTGAGTGGGAAATAGGTATAACCTGGATTTTAGAAGACCCGTAGCGAAAAATAATTTTTGCTTATTTTAAGATTTCCAGTGGTTGTCCGCGTCGAGGGCGCGCCACTGTATAATTTGAAGTCCACGTCTGGTTCGCATCGCGCCAGGGGTGCGGACCAGTGTAACATTTTCCTTGGTTTTCTTATTTCACCCAAGGGCATTTGGGTTAGCCCCATCCCCACTTAAACATGAAATCACCCATACTTAGCCATTTTTCAACTATGTAGCTCACAAAACCCTCTCTAAAACCTCTCTAAGATTATCAATTCTCTAATTCAAATCTAAGGATTTCAAGCTCAATTTTGGGATTCAAGGACTCTTTTCAAGCTCTAAGTCTACTTCAAGTTCACCTCAAGAAATTCAAGGTTTAAGGTATGCGGGTCTTCATCCATGGGTCCTTTCACCCATGGAGCCCAACCTTCTCTTTTTATGAAAATTGTATGTTTTCAAGTTGTATTGCCTATGTGTATCTCTTATTATGAAATGTGAACATAAATCATGTTTAGGTTTTATCAAGTATTGATTGATTATGCATGAATGTGTAATTCAAGCTTATTCCATGAATTGATTTTGTCTACTGAGACTATACATGTTTTGAGCTATGAAACTATGAGCTTTTGTGATGGATTTCAAGGTACCCTACATGAAGGTATTACTACCATGTTGGTGGGTTGATTTTCATTGAGTTTACTCATATTAATTCCCTCTTGAATTGCATAATTTTGAATAAGTATCATGAACCCACCATGTGTTTGATAAAATGACATGATGAGAATTCTCAAGTTATTGATGATCTATTACATGATTTACAAGTCAAGTGACTATAAAATGATTAAGTGCTTCAAGCATGTATTGAATTAATGAAAAGTATCTATGATGTTGCAAGTATCAAGCTTAGCCATATTTCATGATTTTTCCTCTTGTGAGCCATTCATATTAAAGCAAGGGTTTGTATGATTATGATCTACTCTCATGCTCAAGTTAGGCTCACTAGTAAAGGTCAAGCATATTTAAGAGCTAATCATGTCATGTTATCATTTCTTTTGCATGTTATTAAAGTTATGATTATATCAAGCACTCTTTGGGATTTGACTTAGCACCGATTGAGGCTTAAGATGGGGGCTCGTCTCAAAGGGTCCCCATATAAAGTCTTTAGTCCCTAAATTATGTGCCACCATAGAATTATGATTATTACCCTTGCTATACTAGTAGATCCATCTAGCTATACCACATCTTGACGAGGGGGTGACATGCCTCGGATTATTCATTGTATGGTTTACCATGGGCAAGTTACCACTCCTTGTCGAGAGGATGACATTCCTTGATCACCTTGTCAAGAGGGTGACATGCCTCGATCACCTTTCGAGAGGGTGACATGCCTCGATCTCACCTTACCAAGGGGGTGACACGCCTTGGATTCTAGTAGCTTGCTTGGTCTATGTTGGTTAAGGTCTCACCCCACACATGTGTTATATATTATGCAAGTTGCTTGTTTTACAAGCATGTTTTATTACAAGCATTGATCATGCATACCATTTAGAGATTATGTATCCATTGCTTATGATTATGCATTTAGAATATATTGGTTGATGTCTTTGTTGCTTCGCACCCTGCATACATAGTACATTCAAACGTACTAATGCATACTCTATGCCTATATGATATTACTATGTAGGAACCGGAGCTCCTTTGGATCATCCTCAACGTGGCTAGTTCGCCACTTCGGAGAAAAGCATCGGTGAGTCCTCAAGTCGGAGGACAATATCTAAGTTACTCTTGTTATGTTGAGATTCCTTCTTATGTTGAATACTTATTATTATAAGGGTGAGTCAGGGAAGTGTCTTGGCCCCTGCTCTATTCTAAGTTAGAGATGTTGTTGGATACTATGATGTATTATGCTATGAGCTGACTCTTCTATGTTTTTATGATCATCAAAGACTTCCCTTAATCATGCTTCCCTTTTTAATTATGCCTTGTTGATGCTATTTTGCTTTCATGACAAGGATGTGTGAATGATATTATAAGAGGTTATTTTGGGGTCCCTTCGGGTTCCCCATTTGTCATGTCACATATAGCCCCTAGGCTTGGGTCGTGACAATCCATCACACTTAGGATCCAATTAACTCTATGGGTAGGCTCGGTTGCTTGTAATCACCCCTCAACTATGTGTTGATGATGTTTCATAAGAGCCTATTATAGCTTCCTATGTGATCCACTCAAAGACACATCTGTCTTGAGCAACTCAAAGCAAAACTCCCAAGACCTTAGTCATTGTGTCCCTTTTGAGGCTCTCAACTCATAAACTCATGACTATCATGCAACCTTCCACTTCAACTACACTCACTAAAGAAATAATTGAATACTTAAGCTAGATTCAAGTTCGCAACCTCAAATCTGAAGTTATACATGAAGGTAAACATGAACCCATAAATCAATTTAAGTAATCAAAGCAATTTGGGAGGAATCTACTTGAATTTGCAAGTAAATCATCAACTAAGCATGAAAGTAGGAGAAATAGTCACGATCCATAGACAAATTATAATCCAAGCTCAATTAAATTTACAAATTATGCATTCAAGAATAAGGAAAGAAAGAGTTAGTGAAAGATAAATACATGTGAAGCCCACACTCCTCAATCTACTCAAGAATTTGTAGAAAACTTGCTATAAATCCTCACCCTAATCTAAAATCTGTACTAAGGTGTTTTCTCTCTTCAAGAATGTATGAATTTTATTCTCAATATGAATGAATGAAAAACAAGGGCTGGGAGTGTTTGTATATGCGATTTTGGGATTGAAAATAGAAATTCCTGATTTGCCCCGACTTTTGTCGCCGAATTGCTTCGCGTCTGTGGATCCTTGACCGCGTCGTAGAGGTCAACCAAGGTCCACTTCTCAGCTCCCTGCTACTCAGTATCTGCATACTTGAAGGTCACATTCACGAAGAGTAATATTGCCAAGTACCATTTTGCACAATTTTAGCTCCTATTGGCTCCAATTCAACTTCTGCTTCAATTCTTTCCATCAAAGCCAATTCTAAACCATATATACCTGAAATATACACCATTCAAAGCATAATTAGCCCCAAGTAATGAATTTAACAACATAAAATCATAAGAAAAGAGCAAGAAATGAGTGTAAGTCATACACTCATCAGTAAACTAAACACTCACCTTATGGGAACTCCCTCATTTCAGAAAGTTCTTCATAAACAGCTTATAGGATACCACTTTTTGCAGTTAAAATTTGATAACAACCTTATGCGAACACCACCTATTTCGTAATTAAATAACATGTCCCGTACGGAAGACCACCATTTTTGGTCAATTATGTAACACAAGCTATATGGATCCACTAGTTGATTCTAAACCTATGGTGGCAGCATATCTATGGAGAAAAATTCAAATCATACTTATAGTCAAAATATGAAAGCATCATAATATCATAACAATGTCATAAAGTAGCTTAGCAAAACCAAGGCTTCATATTACCAAAGGATAAGGCTTCATATCATCCATAACTTTCATAATATTCTTATATCTCATGACATACATAATAGCTCCATTCAAAATTGCTATCATCCTTAGTTTGCATAATCTTGTCATAAGGCCCTTAACATCATAGAAGTTTGGCATACAATTTTAACCAAATGATGGTGGGTGCATGTACAAAGGTTGAAAACCATGCAATTCAAAGTATAAGACTTGAAAAGAGTAAAATATTATCACTTCAACGTTATTCAAAATAACCCACCAAAAGCATAATAATATTTAGCTACGGTATCATTAAACCATCATACAAATCCATCAATTTCATATGGCTTTTTAATGCATAACCATGTACAATGGTAAAACATCATAAGTCACTACATAATATTATCAAATAAAAGAGTTCATAAAATTAAACATCCATAAATTTCATGTAGTTGAAGAGGAAGAATGGTTGGACTTGTGAAGGAAAGGTTTCCACAATCAAACCCACATATCTTAGTAATTAAATGGAGGGAAGTCTGATTTGGAGATGAGGAAACCAAAATGCTAGCTTGAACCCTCCTTCGAGAACCTTGAAAAACTTGGGAGTAGTTTAGGACTTAGAATATTTTTGAATAAGTGAGTATGGAGTAGATTATAGTTGTAAAGGGCTGATAAGGGGTCATTTGAAGGATTAGATGATGTAGTATGACATTAAGGTAATAGGAAATGTCAAATTTAACTGTTTTAAAATCTTGTCGAACAGAACCACGAGACCTTTTTTATGGGCCGTGCTCCAGTCTATGGGTCATAGGAATAGGGTTTCATCTGATAACTTTTTAGACTATTAGAAACTTTCTTTCAGTCTCATTTCATGATTGGACTAACGGCTCATAAGTCGATATACAGGTCATCTAATAAATCATTTACTCAACTTTAGAACTCTCTTTTTCACCAAGTCTGGCCAACATTCCATTATCCCAAGATACGACTCATGGTGACACTTATGGCCCATAGGCCCTTCTGTAGACCCACTGGTACTAAGAAAATTTTAAAATTTTATTTCTTAGGCACTTTACCTCCCTCCAACATATGGGGCCTTACACAAATCCATGTCAGAACTTAGTGACAAGGCTTGTTTATGCATGCTAATGACATCAGGAATAAGAGTAAAGTATTGGTACTTGAAATTCAGAGTTAAACATGATAATAGAATGGAAACAAGCTTAAACCATGAAGAAATAGGCATTTAGACCGCAATTGAATTTACCCATGCATGCATTCATAATTCATGAGAACATGCAAGTTTATTTCTCAAGAAATATCATGTAAAATTGTAGATTAGGACTTGATTCATGCTTAATTTATCAATTAAGAGCAACCCATAACATGAATCCAACAATGAAGAAGCAAATCATGAAATTTATAGTTGGATCATACCTTAAGTTAAGGTAAATTTATAAAATAGAGTTTGGGCTTCATGATTGAAAGGAAATCATGAATGAACTCACACATACCTTGATTGATTAAGGAGTTTGAGCTGATTTTAGATTTATCTTGAGACCTTAACTTGGGTTCTCGAGTTCTTTGCTTGAGAGAAATTTTTTGGAGGGGGTTGCTTAGGAATGTAAAAGGGGGCATCAATGTCTTAAAATTCTTGGGGTTTGGTCTAAATTACTAAAAAGACCTTAAGGAAATAAACCTTGAAAGTTGATCTAGAAAGCACCATGGATGGATTCACTGGCCATGAACCTTTTCATGGTCCTTAAAGCCTCTTATGAAAGTGACCTTACACTGATAGATTCCTCAAAATAAGCATAACTTCTTAATTCGAACTCAGAATTAGGTGAAATTGGATGTGTTGGAAAGCTGATCCAAAGAGATTCAATTAGCAGGTCATGGGCTACCTAATTATTTATGTGTAAGGAGATATGACCACTTAAAGTTGACCCTGAATAAAAAGCAAGGTTGAAAAACTAAGCCAGATACTTTCAGGGAGAGCTTCATAGTTTGTAAAACATATCATTGGCCGTGAAACTATCTGTAAAACTGACCCAAGTTTATGAAATAGGGTTGTTCAAGTCCTATGGTCCCTTTACAATCCACACCTAATGTGCTGCCAAAATACAGCATTTTGAATGCTTAAAACTTGGAATTTTGTGTGTTCTCAATTCGATATTATTTGGTTTTATATGTTTTTATGTTTATGTTTGCAGGATTATAGGTTGGCCTTGATTTTTGAGAAAATTGTTGAAGTTGCTGAACTTTGTTATTATACGAGACCCTTTATGGGTCGTAGATCATTCTACGGGCCGTAAAGGTAGTTTCGTGGATGATTTCAATAAGGGGCTATTTATTGAAGTTCATTCTACAAATATATAGATGAGTTGTAGAGAGGATTACGGGTCTTAGAAGGCAATATGGGTCGTAAAGACCCTTCGTATGGCATGCCAACCAGTTCTCCTATTTTGTTTATGACTTGAATTTTAATTATTAAATATGGTTTTTTAGGTTATTTTTCATAATTTTTCACCTAGAACTCAGATAATTCAATATTTTGAGACAGAAAATTGTAAGATCACATTAGAGAGCCTTTGAGAATACTTGTGATTTAATTTGATCTTGAAGCTTGTGATTCTTATTGGAGTTGGATTGCTTGTTCTTAATTCTATTGTGTAAGTATCTAATTATGTCCTCTAAATTCATAATTCCTGCATCTAAATATTGCATAAATAATTAAATCCACGATTAGGGTTGTGGGAACCATGAAGAACTAACAAAGTAAAACCGGACAATTCATAATTCTTGGAAGGTGTATATGTATGTATTAATTGACTCTCTTCATTTTATAGTTTTCTAGTGGTGGCAAACATTAGAAACCACCTAGTGCTACTGACTAGACAAAGTTAGTAAAGAATAGGAAAAGAGATTAATTAACAAGATTCGATTGATATGTTTTCGTCTAATCAACCAAAATGGGCCTAGAGGAGGTTGTCCTGGGACTAATAGGTAATGGTTAGTAATGTACACTATAGACATTAGCCAAGTCACATAGGGGAATAGATATAACCCTGATTTTAGAGCACCCATAGCAAAAATTTAATTTTTAAAATTTGAAAATTCCAGAGGTGATCCGCGCTCTGGCCACGACGCACCAGGGGTGTGGATTAGTGTTGTTTGTTTCCTGAAAATCCATTTTATCCCAAGGGCCTCAGGGTCATAGCCCCATGCCCTCCTATGTGTAAAAACACTTAGTTATTTTTTCAACTCCATATCACTAAAGACACTCTCAAAATCCTATCTAACACTTAGCCAAATATTTCATCCAAATTCAAGTGTACCAAACTAATTTCAGATCTCAAGAACTTCATTCAAGCTTCAATTTCTCATTCAAATCTTCATCAAGCAAATCCCAAAGTTTGAGGTATGTGGGTTTCAACTATTGGGTCCTTTTACCCATGGTGCCTAACCTTCCTTCTTATTTAAATTGCATGTTTTCAAGTTGGATTATCTACTGATATCTCTTATTATAAAGTTGATTATAAAACGATGTTGGGGTTTCATAAAATGTTGATTGTTTAAGAATGTTTTGATCTATGATCTATTATGTGATTTAATGAGGGGTTTCAATGTATCTTGCATGAGGGTGTTACCCAGTGTTGATTGGTTGATTTACATTGAGTTTTCTCACATGATTTCACTCTTAAATTGCATGATTTTGAACTAGCATTATACACCAGCCAAGTGTTTGATAAAATGTCTTGTTAAGGATTCTTGAGTTATTGATGATATATTGCATGGCTTAGGAGTTAAGTTACTCCATGATGATGAAGGGATTATTTGTATGTATTGAATTCATGAAAATTATCTATAGTGTTGCAAGTTGACCATACCTTATTGAGGGGTGATATGCCTCAACCACTTTGATGGGGGATGCTATGCCCATCTACCATGTTGAGGGGTATATACCTTGACCACTTTGATGGGGGGTGTTATTCCCATATACCATCTTGAGGGGTATATACCATGACCACTATGATGGAGGTGTTATGACCATCTACCAATTGAGGGGTAGATACCGCAATCACCTTCCAAGGGTGTGATATGCCTTAGATTCCAAGAAATATTTTTCTTGGTCTATGATGATGGTCTCTTCCTACATATGTAATATGCTCTATACAAGCATATTTTACTCCAAGCATTGATCATGCATGTCATATTATTATTGTATGTACCCATTGCCTATGTATATGCATTTTGACTAAGTTGTCTAGGTCTTGTTGCATTGCGTCCTACATACTTAGTACATTCAAATGTACTAATGCATACTCTATGCCTACATAATGTTACCATGTAGGAATCGGAGCCCCTCTCGATCATCCTCCCCATGGCTAGTCTTGGCATTTTAGAAGAAGAGCATTGGTGAGTCCTCAAGTTCAGGGAGATTAGCTATCTTATTCTTGTCATTTATTTTCTTTTCTCATCCAATTCTTGAGACTATGAGGGTGAGCTCGGTAAGTGTCTTGGCTTCCGCTCAAATCTATATTTAGAGGTGTTATTGGATCAAATGATGTAATTATTCTTTGAGCTTTGAACCTTCTATATTTTATGCTATCAAGGACTTCGCTTAGTCCTGTTTTCCCTCTGTACTTCTCTTGTTGTTGTTGAGTTTTCTTCTGCGTCCAAGGATGTGTATATGATATGCTAAGAGGCTTGTTTTGGATCCTTTCAGGCTCTTATTTGTTGTGTCATGTCTAGGCCCTAGCTTGGGTCGTGACAAACTTGGTATTAGACATCAACATGGATTTTGTGGTTGGTTTGCCTAAGACTAGAAAGCATTTTGACTCTATTTGGTTTATGGTTGATAGGATGACAAAGTTGGCTCATTTCCTACCAGTCAAAACTATTTATGGTGAAGATTATGCCAAGTTGTACATTCATGAGTTGGTTAGATTGCATGAAGTGCCTTTGTCTATCATTTCGGATCGTGGTACTCAATTTACTTCTCAATTTTGGAGGTCCTTCCAAAGAGGTCTTGGTACCAAGGTCAAGCTTAGTACGGCCTCTCACCCTCAAACGGATGGCCGAGCTGAAAGAACTATCCAAACTCTTGAGGATATACTTAGAGCCTGTGTTTTGGAGTTTAAGGGTAGATGGGATGAACATCTTCCACTCATTGAGTTTGCTCACAACAATAGCTATCATTTAAAAATTGGTATGGTTCCTTTTGAGGCTCTCTATGGTAGACATTGTAGATCCCTGGTTGGATGGTTTAAGGTGGGGGAGATGGCTTTGTTAGGTCCAGATTTGGTTATTAAGGCTATGGAGAAGGTGAGGTTGATAAGGTAAAGATTGAAAATAGCCAAAAGTCAATAAAAGTCCTATGCCGATGTGAGGAGAAGGGATCTTGAATGCAATGTTGGTGATTGGGTCTATTTGTAGGTCTCACCCATGAAGGGTGTCATTGGTTTTGGCAAGAAAGGTAAATTCATCCCAAGGTTTTTGGGTCCTTATCGAATGTTAAGAAGGATTGGTAAGGTGGGCTATGAGTTGGAGTTGCCCATTGAAATGAATATGGTTCATCTGGTCTTCCATGTATTTATGTTGAGGAAGTGTGTGGGTGACCCATGTGCTATTGTACCTTTGGATGTTGTGTATGTGGTGGAAGATAATTTGACTTACAAAGAGGTTCTGGTAGAAATCTTGGATAGACAAGTGAAGAGGTTGAGGAACAAGATATAGCTTCTATTAAGGTCCTCTGGAGGAACCAACAAGTTCAAAGTGCCACATGGGAAAATGAGGCGGACATGCAAAAGCTATATCCATATATTTTCCACTCTACTCAAGCCTAAGGTACTAATTTAATTTCCCCACATGATTTCAAGTCTTAAGTTTCAACTCTTATTTCATTTGCATGCATTCGTGTTTATGTTGACAAGTTTATGGTTATTTTGACACTTATGTTGAGATTTTTGAAATAATCTTTAAATGCATTTGTTGCATTTGTATGTTGGGATGAAATCATCATGACTACTTCTCTTATGTATGCTTCTTTGACATTTGGGACAAATGTTCCCAAGGGGAGATATTGAAATGCCCAAAAAATGCCCGAAAATATGCCTCAGAAATGCTTATAATCATAATTTTCATATTTCTCAAAATTCGTGCATGGTGTTGAAAATCCGACTTCATATTCGTGATCAAGGGGCAAGATTGAGTGGGAAATGGCTATAACCCTAATTTTAGAGCACCCATAGTGAAAATTTAATTTTTCAAATTTGCAAATTCTAGAGATGGTCCGCACCCCGGCTACGATGCACCAGGGGTGCAGATCAATGTTGTTTGTTTCCTCCAAATCTGTTTCAGCCCAAAGGCCTTGGGGTCATAATCCCATACCCTCTTATGCATAAAAACACCTATACTTAGTCATTTTTACAACTCCATATCACTAAAGACACTCTCAAAACCCTCTCCTAAAGCCTAAAGATACCTATACTCAAGCCTACGGCCTAGACATGACCAGCAAATGTGGAACCCGAAGGGGCCCTAAACAAGTCTCTTAGCATATCATCACATATCCTTGGTCATGGAAGCAAGTAAAATAACAACAAGAGATACTAAATAGGGATAACCGGGCTAAGGGACATCTTTTATATCATAATTAAGAAGAGTCAAGAGAGAATCAAAGCTCATAGCATAGATACATAACATGTCCAACAACACCTCTACTACATAGATAAGAGCGGGGGCCAAGACAAGCAACCGGGCTCACCCTCATAGTCAAAGTATACAATAAGAAAGAGAGTTTTTAAATACATAGCATAAAAACATAGACGTTGTCCTCGGAATGGAGGACTCACCAACTAGCTTGAATAGATATCATTAGCCACGTGGAGGAGGAGGATGACCAAACGGTGCTCCGGTTCCTGCATGATAACATCATGTAGACAGAGAGTATGCGTTAGTACATTTGAATGTACTAAGTATGTAGGATGCAATGCAACAATAGATAGGCAACATACACAAAATCCTTAAACATAAGAAATGAATAACATACTAACAATATGACATGTATGAATGATGGTTGAATTAAAACATGCTTATATAGAACATATTATGTAGATAAAAAGAGACCATCATCATAGAACAAGCAACAAGTACTCGGAATCCAAGGTGTAGCACCCCCTTGGTAATGGTTGAGATATCAACCCCTCAACATGGTTAGCAGCCATCACACCCTCCATTATAGTGGTCAAGGTATCAACCCCTCAATAAGGTTAATGGACATCACACCCTCTATCATAGTGGTCAAGGTATCAACCCCTCAACAAGGTTAATGGACATCACACCCTCCATCATAGTGATCAAGGTATCAACCCCTCAACAAAGTTAATGGACATCACACCCATCATAAAAGTGGTCAAGTTATCAACCCTCAACAAGGTTAATGGACATCACACCCTCCATAAAAGTGGTCAAGGTATCAACCTCCGCTCAACAAGGTTATGGTAAACATACAACACTATAGAAGCTTATCATGAAATTAACACATATACAACATACTTTCATCCTCATAGAGTCAGACATATCATTTGCCAAGCATTAGGCCTTTAACAACTCAAGAATCATAATCCGAATATTTTATCAATCACTTGGCGGGTGTGTAATGTTACTATAAAACCATGCAATTCAAGAGTGAAATCATACAAGTAATCCAATGTAAAACCATCAATCAATACTTCATAACACCTCAAGTAATATACATCAAAACTCTTCATAAAGTCTCAAAATAGACATTATATTCATAGCTCAAAACATGCTGAAACAACAATAATTTCATGAAACCCCAACATAGTGTGCAGTAAAATTCATAATAAGTAAGACACATGAGTAAATCAACTCTAAATCATGCAATTTTAGGTAAAAGAAAGCTTGGGTATCATGGGTGAAAGGAACCCATGAAAGAAATCCATATACCTTGACTTTGGAGAATCCTTAAAGAAGATTGGAGATGGAGGCTTGAAGCTTGATTGAGAAACTTAAGATCCAGATGAGTTGTGGGACTTGAAATTTGAAGATGAAATATTGTCTAAAATAAGGCTAAGTATAGGTACTTTCACATATGGGAAGGCTTGATCCCAAGACCCAAAAGCCTTAGAACGGAACACAAAATTTGAGCAAAATTAACAAAGGGGCACGCCCTTGGCACGTCGCACCAGGGGCGCGAATGACCACTATTTTTCGTAAACTTAGAAAATTGAAATTGTGAATCGTTTGCTCTAAAATTGGGGTTAGACCCATTTTCCTCTGAATTTGACCGCCTGATCAAGAATATGAATTCTGATTTTCGAAATAACACATGGATTTTAAGATATATAGAAATTACGATTCTAGTCATTTTCGAGGCACATTTTCGGGCACTTTTGGGGTCATTTCAATATCTCCCCCTTGGGAACATTCATCCCCAAATATCAAAGAACCATATATAAGAAGAGTGATTATGAATAAATCGGCCCCAACAAGAATGCAACAGTACATTTAACACACCATTTTCAAAATCTCAACATAAGTGTCAAAAATCGTCATGAACTTTCCAACATGAACATGAACGCATGCAAATGACATAGGGGCTAAAACATAAGACTTAAAATCATAAAAAGGAATTTGACATGTTATCATAAGCTTGAATAGAATGAAAGAGGTACGTATATCATTTTTCCACTCCCGCTTTGGCTCCCCGATAGACACTTTCGTCTTGACAATTCTTCCAAGGGACATGACAAACACTACACCCTTATCAATCAACTTCTTCAACCCTTCCATCTAATACCTCCACAGATTCTCTTCCTAAGTCAACTTATCCTTCACAACACCCACAATATTATGAGTTCTATAGCACTAGCGTCACCACCATATCCCTCGACCTAAAAGCATGAAAAATCGAACAACCATAACCATATCCCTAGCTAATTCCAATATTTAAGCAACCTTACCAATCCTCCTCTACACTTTATAAGGACTCATAACCCTAAACTCATTGTCAACCTTACTCACACATAGTCCATTTGGTACTGTGAATCACCATATCTCCCTTGGGAGATAACCTCCACTCTACCATCTTTCACCCAAAACCTCCAACTCTAATAAGGCAGAATCAAGGCCTTGCTTAATCTAGACCCCTTTAACCAAAGAAGATTCGGGACCATCAAGAATACTACACCACCATGCTCAACTCCCTTCAACTTAACCCCCAATCTAGCCAACTGAAGGATCTCTCTAGTCACCTCTTTACCACCATTCGCAACACATGCTAGGCTACCTAGAGTACCGACCACAACATTAGCCTTACTGGGGAAAATAATGAACACTCATATCATAATCCTTAAAGAGTTCTAACTACTTTCTTGTTGTCTTCCCTTAACCCTATCATATTTAGCAAACAACCCTTTATCGTCCAAGACTTGCAACACTACCCCAAATGATTCACAAGTTCTAAATAAATCAATGCTCCACCACTAGAGGCCACCACAAACATGTTAAAATAGGGTTTTAAGACCCTATTTATGAAACCCATAAACATAGCTGGTGCATAAGTCAACCAAACAACTCCAACAATACTCAAAATGCTAACTCCTAATCCGAAAAGACACTTAGGTATATCACCTATCCTCATCCTCACTTGGGGACAAAACCCGCACCAAAGATCAAGCTTAGAGAAGTGAGTAACCCATTGTAGTTGACCAATTAAATTGACCATTCTTAACCATCATATAACAACCTTACGGGTTCTACACTCATTGGAAGCATGATGAGCAAGTAGCCAAACCGCACCAAGACCTCCATCCCATGAAGCTAAGTTCAACCAAAATCACAAGGCAAGATTCTATGCAATAAGAAAATGAGCAACCCCTAGACCTTCCTAACAACAATAGACTCATATAACCATTCGGGACACACATGAACTTACTAGCAACAAAAGGAACAATGAGAGGAATAGAAACCCCCAAAACCATCAAAGCATGCACAACAATGTAAAAAAAAGCCTTTAACATACTGTTAGCATCATCGGCACCTCTTCCCCTCCTTGCCTCCTTCGAAGGGCATAAAATCGGTTATGTCTTGTAGCATCCCCTTGATCAACATCACCACCTCTACCCTTGTTGCACTTATGAGGGCAATCTATTATCTTGTGACCCTCCATTCCACAACCATAACATGCATTGGTTTTCTTCAAGCATGGACCATCATGGCATCTACCACATTTTGGGCACCTAGTATAAAGTTCCACACTATAACGACCTTTGGGACTTTGGAACTTTCCTTCACCACGGGCCCTCTTAGCCTCCTGACCTTTCATCTTCCTCAACTTTTCCTCCTCCATTTGTTTGGCATAGGTCATCAAGTAGGCCAAATCCATGTTACTAATCAACATTGTGGATCAGCACTCCTCACTCACCAAGTCAGGTACTCCCATCACGAATTTACTCATCCTAGACCTTGGATCGGCCACAAATTGGGGAGCATATTATGAAAGTTGGTTGAAGTTAACGGCATACTCCCTCACACTCATTGAACCTTGTTTCAAATTCTTGAATTCTACCATCTTAGCCTCCCTAAGCTCAAGTGGGAAGAACCGATTAAGAAAAGCCACCTGATCTCCTCCCATAGAACCACATTGTCAATCCCCTTCTCTTCCCTCCATTAATTTAATCATATTTGTACAACCCTCTTCAGTTGGTAAGCCCCAACTTCGCCTTTTCCTCTGACCTAACTCCCATGATAGCCAATATAATATAAGCATCATCAATGAACTCTTGAGTGTCCTCATCTACCTTTGACCCATAGAATTTTGATGGATTCATCCTCATAAAGACCCTCACTCGAGATACCAGAGTAAGAGCATGAGGGGCTTGGGCCCCTTGGGTGACTTGATTAGATACGACTTGAGTTAGCAAAGTGAGAGCATCCCTAAACTCTTCATGAACCGATCCCCCATCATGAGAAGATTGAGGAGCGGGAGGAGCCAGTTGTTCCTCGGGAGTGTGGGATCTTCTTTCTCTTGTGTTAGGCATGATCTAGCATATCAAAGAACAATTGTTAAGGGGGTTGAATAACCTTGCCTCAACTCTTTAGCACGACATTAACCATGAAGAAGGAAAACATTTTCTAAAATGTCTCAAAGCCTCTTACTCATAGTTGTGGTGCACAACACAACCATGAATAAGACTCTAATCGACGCGATGTGTTGGACTCTAAGGATCTAATAACTAGGTTATAATACCATCTTTGTCACTACCCAAGCCTAGGGACTAGGCATGACCATCGAATGGGGAACCCGAAGGGGCCCCAACAAGTCTCTTAGCATATCATTGTACATCCTTGGTCGCAGGAGCAAGTAAAATAAAAACAACAAATAGTAAATAGGGATAACAGGGGCTAAGGAACATCTTTCATATCATAATCAACAAGAGCCAAGAGAGAATTAAAGCTTATAGCATAGATACATAACACGTCCAACAACACCTCTATTACATAGATAAGATCGGAGGCCAAGACAAGCAACCGGGATCACCCTTATAGTCAAAGTATACAATAAGAAACATAGACATTGTCCTCGGAATGGAGGACTCATGAACTAGCTTGAATAAATATCACTAGCCACGTGGAGGAGGAGGATGACCAAATGATGCTCTGGTTCCTACATGGTAACATCATGTAGACACAGAGTATGTGTTAGTATGTTTGAATGTACAAAGTATGTAGGATGTAATGCAACAATAGATAGGCTGATAGGATCGAGGCTAGGAACAATATAAAGATGGAGTGAATACTAGAATACGAAAGCAACAACAAAAAAAAGAAAGATAAAACTAATTAAAGATATGGGAAATTCAAAGGAAAGATCCAAGAATTTCCAAGAAATTGATATTATAAGGCCTTGACAAGATCCAAGTAACAACGTAAAGATTATAGAAGAAATCTAATGCCTTCACTTGAGAAAAAGAATCAAAATGTTAGATTCAGATCTTGACCGCCTTATCAGTAACTAAAGATAATAATTAGCATGCAAAATAATCACCTTCTACAGAATACCAAAAAGATATCAAAGATATCACAATAATAAAGTACTTTATACCTCAAACTATGAACTAGTAAAGGTTTAAAGATAAATTCTCAAACGACAAGACACAAAGGTTCAATAGAACTCTCTCAATTATTATTAATATCAATCTAATTGTCTTTAATGAAAGAGAAAAGACTCCTATATATATTATAGGGTCCTTGGACGTCTATGACTTCTTAGGTTAGGCCTAAGGTGTATCCAAAACCTAGAAAGAAAATTACACAGTAAATCCTGCTCTAGAAAGGAAATAAAGTTACCTTAACTAGGAATAGTCCTAGTAGTTCTAGGAAAGCATTAAGTGGTACTAGGATACCTTAAATAGAATAAGGAAAACATTAATAACCTATATATAAATAAGGAAATAAGGTAAAACCAACTAAGAAAAGAATCTTGACATATATAGAAAGTTTGACTAGTCTTCTCTGCAAAATTGGGCAGAAAGAACCTTTGTTGTGGCTGATTCTTGGACTCTTATTGGCCTTGTTTGCACAAAATTTAACCCTAAAATTCTTCATCTTCGACTTGAATTTGGGCCACCAAACAATTGTACCATTTGGACAATTCATCCTACTTGGGCTTTAGGTCTTCTTCACTAACAAGACACCTTTGGATCTGTAATTGAAGCCCATTGAGCTTATCATTAAACTCCTTGGTTTGAGATCTTGTTATGGGCCTCCTTTTATCTTCTAAAGCTTCATCCTTTTCATCTTAGTCCTTCAATGGACTAGAGCTTCATATGATGCTATTATTCCCTCTTCTTCAAGAGAATTCATCCTCAAATTCAAGTCTTCATGAAAATAGAAAAGATCAAAAACATTAAAAGAAGCACTAACCTGGATATTTTCCCTCTTGTTTTGACCATGGCTTCTTAGAGATGGAGTTAGGCTGATTTCTATATGAGTTAGGTTGCTGCATTTTCTTGATTTTTTTTCTACTTTAACTGACAAATCAACTAACTCATCTAAAGTTACATACCGGTGTATCTCTACTACATTAGCTATTTTAGAATTTAAGCTATTTAAAAATCTAGCCATTGTTTCTTCTTCTTCCTCCATGCAATTAGCACGGATCATAGCCATATCCATACTTTTGAAGTACTTATCCACTGACATGGAACCTTGCTTCAAGTGTTGAAGGCGAGATTGCAGCTCTCTTTTAAAATATGATGGCATAAATCTCTTCCTCATCACCCTCTTCATCTCTGCCAAGGTAGTAATAGGTGGTGGCTCATCTTGCGCTCTGTCCCTAGCAAACTTTATCCACTAAGAAGCAGCATAATCAGAAAACTCAACAAAGCAAGTTTAACTTTCTTACCCTCAAAGTAGTTATGACTATCAAAGATGGCTTCAACTCGTCTCTCACAATCAAGGTACAAATATGGGTTCCTTGTCCCCTTGAAATATGGAATCTTCATTTTTATAGTGCTTATATTATCGTCTTATACTCGACCTCTTTGTCCCCTCCTGTCTCTTCTTTCTAGATTAAGTTCACCTTCAAAATCATCATTATCATATTTAAGATTTACAAAAAGGACATGGGTACATTTCTTCTAACTTGGGGTCTAACATTATTGGGTGGTACAACATTATTCTCCCTCCTAATTGCAGCTATGGTCTCATTTTACTCGATAATCATATTTCTCATCTCTTGAAATTGAAGGTTCCATCTCTCGAATTGTTGGTGCATAGCTTGAAGGGTGAAGTCATTCCTTCTTTTGATCTCAGCTTCTAAAAGAGCCCTTTTTTCATCAGCACCTGAATTAGACATCTTAAAGGAAAATATTAATCATACACTTAATATGGCTTTTACCCTCTTTTAAACTCACCCAAACTTGCCTTTTCCCCCTCAAATAACCTTTGAATAAGAATACTTTGTAGATTTATAAGTAAACCCAAACAAGTATCAAGTTCTTAGTAATAAAGTATAGATTTTTGGGGCACAAAAAAGTAAAGAACTAGTCCTAGAACAAGTAGAATTTAGTTGAAACAAAACACGAATCAAAAGGAACTTACTTAGAATTATATAAGAATAAGAAAAAAATTTCCCGTGTCCTCAAAGATTTATACTTCCCTCTTCTTAATTCCCTTTTATTTGGAAACACTAATGAATAATTTTGAGAGTAAGTAAATGGATTTCTTGGAGAGCAAGTTATCTCCTTTTTTAAAAACTATTTTTTTACTTTTTTTTGCCCTTTATACTTGAGAAATTCCAAGATTTATCAAGAACGGAATCTTGATCGAACTGCTCTGGTACCACTTGATAGGATCGAGGTTAGAAAGAATACTAAGATGGAGTGAATACTAGAATGCAGAAGTAACAACAAAAAAAAGAAAGATAAAAGCTAATTAAAGATATGGGAAATTCAAAGGAAAGATCCAAGAATTTCCAAGAAATTGATATTCTAAGGCCTTGACAAGA